>OX030963.1:1301930-1534430 GCA_943735955.1 Piscicola geometra
GTTAGTGTTGTGCTGTTGTTGTGGATGGTGTTGTGCTGTTGTTGTGGATGGTGTTGTGCTGTTGTTGTGGATGGTGTTATGCTGTGGTTGTGGATGGTGTTGTGCTGTTGTTGTAGATGGTGTTGTGCTGTTGTTGTGGATGGTGTTGTGCTGTTGTTGTTTCTACTGTTGTTGTTGATGATACAGAAGTTTTAGTGGTTTGGTTACTGTGGCATAGATTTGTTTTTTTTTTGTCATTATTAAGTTCATCAATTTCACTTCGATTGCCTTTTCCCAGACTTTAAACCCTACTCAAATCCTCGGTTTTTTTAACGTAAAATTTTTCTTGAAAAAATTGTTAACTTGAAAAAATAAGGTAAGGCAACAAAACTCAAAAACTGAAAAAACAAAACATTAAAGCTCAAAAACAAACAAAATGAAAAAACTAAAAAAAGCTTTTGAAATTAAAAAAAACGGTAAGACAAAGGCAAAGGAAGGTGATTAGAGGGGCATTAAATTCTCTCAGCTGACTGCCCCCTTTGACAACCTCAGCAATACAGGGCATCTTTTAATTGCCTGACGTCACTGCTTTCATTTTTTTGACGTAATCTTTATTATTTTATTTTTTATTCTTTAATTTCGTTTTCAATATTTTAGTATTTTTTTCGTTTTTACAGCTTTTTTGTTGTATATTTTTATCACCCATAATTTATTATTTGTTTTTATTTTGCTAATCATTTTTTCTCAAGAGCATCATTTTTATTCTCACCATCATCATTACAACCACACCCTCACCACCACCACTTTCACCACCACCATCATTATCTTCTTCCTATTCTCCACCATCTCCTCATTAACCATTGAAAACATCTTTTCTCGAATAGCCCTTGGTTACGGAATGCCAGTGAAATAGCAGTGAATGAAAAAAATCAGAATGTCAATGTAACAAACGAAATGTTACTTATTTTGTTAGTTTTCCCATTTATTAATTTTTTTATTTTTTAGAAATATACATTATAAACTCAACTCTGAATTTTTTTCACATTTTTGAATTTTTTTCAACAGCCTTTAGAAAACTAAAAGTGAAAAGTATTTTAAAAAACCTTTCAAACTTAAATTTAAAAATAGAAGAAAACAGGGTGTAGTAGAGTGCCAATAGATTCAGGTTTGAGCAATGCAAAGAGTTTTGGTGATTTATAACTCTCTGATAACTTTCCTGATTTTCTCCTTTTTGTTTCAAGCTTGTTTATTTGTAATTTTTTCTACTTAAATTTTTTTTTTTTGCATTTATCCTTGAAACCTTCAAATTTGTGGCAAAGGTTTTTATTTACTCACAAACTTTCCACTATTTCTTCTTACATATTTAGTTCTTCAGCTCTAGCTTTTTTTCTATATTCCGCTGTTTTTGATTCTCTCGCCCCTTCCCCCAAAGTACAACCCATTCACAGATATTTATCCTTCATCCATCCACCCATCTATCACTCATCCACCTTTCAATTCATCCATCCATCCATCCATCCATCCATCCATCCATCCATCCATCCATCCATCCATCCATCCATCCATCCATCCATCCATCCATCCATCCATCCATCCATCCATCCATCCATCCATCCATCCATCCATCCATCCATCCATCCATCCATCCATCCATCCATCCATCCATCCATCCATCCATCCATCCATCCATCCATCCATCCATCCATCCATCCATCCATCCATCCATCCATCCATCCATCCATACATCCATCCATCCATCCATCCATCCATCCTCTCTTCCAAAGCAACACTGGAGACGAGAGAAGTCTTGTTCAACCAAGTATCCCATTTCTTAACCATCACCTCTGGATAACAATTAGAATAACAAAAAATCAAATATAAATAATAATATGAATTAGTGATAATATATTTAAATAATTATTTCAAAAAAGTTCATTACTTCATTTTCAGATCGTTAGAATATTTAATTTTTTTTAAATTAAAAAAATATTTTTTATTCGATAAAAAACCTAACCAATTAATATCACTTTCAATCAATCCGTGTGATTACGATTCATTTACATAATCATTATCATGATTTAATTAGTAATTTATTATGATTAATTTATCAGCAGCCCCACTGATTTCGGAACAAGGGTCTTGTAGGAAATGTTGTAATATATGCCTTGTGTTTTATTATCTTATAATTTATTTTATGTTTATTATTATTATTATTATGAAATAATATTTAAATTATTATCCTATTAATAATTTTGTTGTTAATATTGTTGATATAATACTTTAATTGAGATATGATCATTATTATAATTTTCTTTTTTTTTTGTTTTTTTTTCTTTTTTCTCTTTTTCGACTCACTTATCTCGCCCGCATGCTTTATGTCTCTGGCTACCTTCCTCTGTTTGCAAACACGTCTGCTACAAGTCTCCCTATTAATATGTGTGCGTTTGTGTGTGTGTGTGTGTATGTGTGTGTGTGTGTGTGTGTGTGTGTGTGTGTGTGTGTGTGTGTGTGTGTGTGTGTGTGTGTGTGTGTGTGTGTGTGTGTGTGTGTGTGTGTGTGTGTGTGTGTGTGTGTGTGTGTGTGTGTGTGTGTGTGTGTGTGTGTGTGTGTGTGTGTGTGTGTGTGTGTGTGTGTGTGTGTGTGTGTGTGTGTGTGTGTGTGTGTGTGTGTGTGTGTGTGTGTGTGTGTGTGTGTGTGTGTGTGTGTGTGTGTGTGTGTGTGTGTGTGTGTGTGTGTGTGTGTGTGTGTGTGTGTGTGTGTGTGTGTGTGTGTGTGTGTGTGTGTGTGTGTGTGTGTGTGTGTGTGTGTGTGTGTGTGTGTGTGTGTGTGTGTGTGTGTGTGTGTGTGTGTGTGTGTGTTTCAATGTGAGTACAAATTCCTTCAAAACACATAAAAAGCATCCAATCATATCCTAAAACCACACACATAAAAGCACGCAATCACTCTAAACAAAAATCTACAGACCAGCACCACAAACAACAGCGTGAAGGAAGCCTACTTTATGGAGCAGTTACGCTCCTAGCAGGTAGTTGCCACGTCCTTACGATCGTGCTGTTGATGTATTGCAATGAGATAGTGGGTGGAGTGGTGGTGTAAGTGGATCGAGTGATGGAATTGGAAGAAGGAAGTGGGCGAAAAAGAAAGCGGGAAAATGATAGGCAAAAGAGAAAAATGAGAAGATAAAATTTGTTTTTCTGAATACATAAAAAAAATGGCAAATTATTGTTAATAAATTATTAAATTTATTTTGAGACATAAATCATTTTCTATCTGGTGAATCTTTTTTGAGTGTTTGACTCTGGCCGCCTCGAAGATTTAATTTGTAATGGAAGCCTGTCAAGAATGATTTTGTGGTGGGAGTGAAAAGATTGGCGAGAGGGTTGGTAGTGGTGGTCGTGGTGGTGTGGTAGAGGGGTGTGGTTGGTGGATGGTGGTGGTGGATGGTGGTGTCGTTGAGGGTGGTGGCTGGTGGTAGGGGAAGGGGGGTGTCGTAGGGGAGTGGAGAATGGTGGTGTAGGGTGGATGTGATGAGTAAAGGTTAATGGTGGTGTATAGGCAAACGTAAGAAACAAAATACGTCACTACATTTTTTTATTTTGTTTTTCAAAAAACTTCCTGAAAAATATTATTTTTCCTAAAAGACTCATCCTACCGCCCCTGCCCTTTCAAAACTGATCACATCATCTAATCACGACCAGTAAACTCGTCATTACCTGATCATCAACATCATCATTACTATCATCATCATTACCACTCCTACCATCATCATCGTTATCCTCACAACCATCATCACTAACCTCATCATTATCATCACTACCATCATCATCATCATCATTATCCTCACAACCATCACCACCTGTTTCCTTCACACTTGCACTATCAAGCGGCTCGGAGACTTCGGTTTGTGTAGAGGATAAGCTCAAAGCTAGAAATCAACACCCCTTTTGTCTAGAATGTTTCAAATCTATAAAAATTATTTACGATTTTTAAAACATTTTTTGATGAATGTTAAAGACTATTTTTATTTTAAACTGATTTTTTGATAAATGAAAAAAATTATTATAAAAATATTTTCTATAAATGTTTTTAAAAATTATTTGAAAAAAGATTTTTATAAACTTGATATTCTAAACTAAACTTCCACTTCAATCCCTTCCAACACCATCAAACCTCTACCGTGTACATTACTATTCAATACACAACAACCCTGAAAATTCACAACACAACCACCATTAACACAGCACCAAAACAATTCCACACCACCAAAACAATTCCACCTTACCTCCATTAACGCACAACCACCACTACTACATTACCGCCAATACTCCACCTTCACCACTACCACACCACTGTCACCACTACTACACCACTACAACACAACCACAGCTTCTGCACCACACTGCCACTAACCACACAGGATCTCAAGTGCTTATTAAAACAAGGAGTTCCCAATCACACCAACCACTGTGTCCACACACACACGCGCCCGTCAAGACAAATATACAAACATACAGACAAATATACATATTAAAAATACCAGATACAATATAAAAATTCATGTACACACACACACACAGACACACACACACAGACACACACACACACACACACACACACACACACACACACACACACACACACACACACACACACACACACACACACACACACACACACACACACACACACACACACACACACACACACACACACACACACACACACACACACACACACACACACACACACACACACACACACACACACACACACACACACACACACACACACACATACACACACACACACACAAACACACACACACAAACACGCACACAAAGTATATTTCCACATATATCCTTATATGAGAGTATTGCACCAAATTTATATTGCGAGCAATTCTTTGCGCCGTTGTCGCGTGCTGGAGCTCAACCGTTCACTAATTAATTTCACAACGTCGCCATTTTTTCGCAAAAAAAGATTTGGTTTGAAAAATGAATGAGTTGAAATTTTAGAATGTTTTTTCTCGAGTTGAATTTTTCTTTTTTAATTTTCCGATGAAGATGGTGATGATGTTTGGGAAAAAAATATAATAAAAATGAGAAAATAATATATCTATAAAAATAAAAAAACACTTGAAATAAACAATAATGATAAATAATAGCATAAAAAAATATTCTAGAAAATAATAATAAATTGGAGGCGTATGCAAAAGTGTCACGAGATGTCTTTGAAATAATATAAAGATGTGGCCTGTCCGAGGATGTGAGGTGGGATGGGTGCATGGATGCATGGATGCATGGGTGGAAGGATGCATGGATGGAAGGATGCATGGATGGATGCATGGGTGGAAGGATGGATGCATGGATGCATGGGTGGAAGGATGGAAGGATGAATGCATGGGTGGATGGATGGATGCATGGATAGATGCATGAGTGGAAGGATGGATGGATGGATGGATGGAAGGATGCATGGATGCATGGATGGAAGGATGCATGGATGCATGGATGGAAGGATGCATGGATGCATGGAAGGATGAAAGGATGGATACATGATGAAAAGATGCATGCTCGATACATGCATCCATGGCTGAATGGATGGCTAGAAAAATGAGTGAAGAAATAGGTGAAAAAAAGGCATGTGAATAAATATGTGAATGGCGATTTAAAGAAAAAAAAAGGATTAAAATGAATTAATGGGTGGATAAATGAATAGAGGTTTAGGGACGAGATAGATGGATTAGTAAATGGATTAGTGTGAATTAGGATTTTCAAATGAAAAAACTTTGAAGCGGTCTTATCAGTATCAAATTCGTCGCTTGAGTGTCGAATGGTGTCCCGATGTTTGATCAGTGCACTAATGCGTGACCTCTGTCTGACCTTTTCATGATCTCCACGAGACCTTTGCATAACTTTAGACAGCAATAAAAAAGGTTTATATATATATACAATTTTTTTGCGATTAATTGGTCATATGAAATAAGAAAAACTGTTTTGAAGAGCTGTCTTTTTCGATGAAAGCTTTCTCAGAGACGTCTGTGTGATTGCATGTGTGAAAAAAAAACTTTGAAAAATGAAAAGTCTTCAAACGTAGATCTGAATTTATTATATTCATCAAATTAAGTTTGAAAAACATTATTTTTTCATAAATGCTTTTTTAAAAATCTATTATAACTTTAAAAATTAAAAAAAGGAAGTGTAAAAAGAGATTATTAAAAACTGATTTTTAAATCATTAAATAACAGTAATTTGTTTTAGTTTGTTTTTCTCATTATAGACGGTATGTAAAAAAATCAATTGAAGTCTTCAAGCTTTCCGAATCTTAAAATCATAAAGTTTTTTCTTTATATTACTTTTTAAAAGTAATTTTATTTTAAAGACATCTAGCGATCGGAAATTAATTTAGATCAATTGATTCACGATATTTTTAAATCTTTATTTTAAAATCCAATAATAGAAATATCAAAAATAATAATAATACTTTTTTCTTCAATAGTTTTGTGGTTTTATTATTAGACTTAATAAAAACTTCATTTTTTTATCGAGCGGCGTTATTCTAGATAACTTCTAGCCCAATATAACTATTCAAACACTTTTTGTGATTAATAAATAAACAAATTATTTTATAAATATTTTTAAAATCTTTCTCAAAGTGATAGCCTAAGACTTCGTCCAACTAACGCAAAGAAACTTAAAGTTTTGAAGTTCTTTTTTCCACTTGAAGAAAATAATTTTTTATTATTAACATTTTGATTGATAAATTATATGATATTTATTAACTATCAAAAATGTTAAGTGCTCCTGGACATAATGTTTTGATCAAACAAAAGCCGAGTCCTTGAAGTTCAAGTGAAGTTCTGTCGTTCATGAAATTGTAAACTACATTTCAAAAACTTTAATAAATTTAATTAAAAAGTTTCAGCTTTTGGAACATTAATGAACTTGAAAATATTCTCTATTCTTGCTTTTGTACACTCAAAATTAGAGAATTTGTTAATCGTGCAAATAAGAAGGATCGCTTATTGTGGGTTAATTAAAAAACTGTTGTGTTTTAACTTTTCAAAAAAGGTAAAAAATTGTTGACAAGAACCAGATTTGTAAGAGATGAAAACGCGTGAAGATGAATTTAGAGGCTCCTGGGTATATAATTATCACCAAGAACACAAAATAAGTTTTTTTAACATTAATTTCACGATTAAATGTTTCAATTATCGTGTTTCACTACTTTTTTAAATGATAGAAAAAATCTTTTTGATGTTCAAACAAAATATATATATAAAAAACATTTTTAATTATTTTTTAATAACCTTTAATTAAGGGCGCAAGAGTAAATATCTCAAGGAATTGCACTCGAGTATTCTTAAGGCAAGCAATTCTGTGTGCTTTCTTAGGCAAGGACTGATTAAAAGGCTGATCTCTCTCAAAAAAAATTAATCCTAATTATTTTATGAATCATTGAAAGTTTTTAATTTAATAATGAAAAATAAAATACTAAAAAACAAAATATTAGAAAATTAATAACTTGACGAGTTTTTTTATGCTGACATATAACATGCACAAATTTCAAGGCTTCTTGGGATGAAAATAATTTCCCAAAATATTAGCACTACTCATTTCAAAGTAGTGTGCCAAAATAAAACTTGAATTTTAATAAGTTCGGTGTCTGTTTGACAAAGGACTTGGTCAACAGAACACTCCGAATTTTTTTATGGTATTAACACTCGATTAGGTTGATAAATGACGTATATGAAGATTAACTTATCAATAAAAATAAAATTATTTTTTATTATTATCATACTTTTTCGAAAGTAAATCTCATAACCAAACACACTTGATGAGCTTTTGAAATAACTTCTGAATTTTTACTCGAAGACAAACTTGGAAGCAAAAATCTCGATGATTGAGCTCCTCTTGATAATCCGACGCAGTCCTTATATAAGTCGATCTTGAGTCTCCGAACTTCATTCAATCGATCTACATCGACCTCTGCTTCATTAATTTCGTGGTTTAGTTCAATTTATAAATTTGAAGAGTGACTTGGGGGAAGGAAGAATGAGAGAGATGTTGCCTTTGGTGGTGCTTTTGGTCGCACTCTTTGGAGGTTTAAACATTTTTTCCCGCTTTTACAAAATTAAATTATTTTTTTCAAATATAACTTTTTGATATGAACTTTATTATTTCTGGAAAATTGTTTAAAGATGAAAAGATATTTCAACTCTGAATGTTTCAATTCCTTATTTCAATTAAAATTATTTTAATTAATCTTTTTTTTGTTGAAGTTTTTTCTCAGGTAGCACCAGTACCTATCACTCCAACTGCTTGTAGACTGGTTACTGTTGCAAATACCGCCATAACTTTGTCGTTGAAGGTTGGAAAGCTGTATTTATGAAACTAGATAAATATTTATCAAATAAAATCTTTTTTAATAAAAGTTACTAAATATTAATAACATTAAACAATTGGCGAGCGCGTTGGCTTGGCGAGCGGGTTGGCTTAGATGGTAAGTCGTTAGACCTGCAACTTAAAGGTCGCCAGTTCAAATCCCTGTACAGCCAACCGTGAGCTATCATATACCTAGTGTATATGATGCGGTGTTTCACGACTTATGTCGTGTGAGTGGCGCTTCAGTTGCGTGCCCGGGCGCTATATAAAACTGACATTTATTTTTATTTTTATTTAATCATAAAAAATATTGAATACATTTAATAATTAGTTATCATACTTAATAGATTTTAATTAGATAAAGTAAATATTGACAAAATATAAAACATTTTGACAAAATATAAAACATTTTGACAAAATATAAAACATTTTGACAAAATATAAAACATTTTGACAAAATTTAATACACTTTGACAAAATTTTATACATTTTAATTGAATTAAGTACATTTTATTTAAATATAATGCATTTTAATTATATTTAATACATTTTAATTAAATTAATGAATTTTTAAATAGATAAAAGTTATTGCATAAACTTTAATTAATTAAATAATAAAGCTTTCAAAGTTTTATAATGAATATAATTCGATATTTACATCCAGGTAAGACATAATCCGTTAAAGATTGAAAAAACAACGTTTACTATTCAAGACGTTGAAGTACCTTTGGATTTGTCGGTTGGAAGAAATACTTTCATAAAGATAACTCCAGATGCAGCCCAAACAGATTGTGAATTTGAGGGAGAAGGTGTAGTGATCGATGCTACCATAAGTGAAGAAAATTCTCCTATAGGTAGGACATAATATTAATTTTTAAAATGTAAAAAAATTCCGAAATTTTTGGAATTCATAGTTTTTATAATTTTGAATTTTATCAATTTTACTTCACAAGTTATTGCTCGGAGTGAAACTGTTGAAATCTTCAAATTCAACGGAAACAAGGAAATAAGGATAGCACATGCAAACAGGGAAATTGTGGCCATCAGCTTTGAAGTGCGTTTCTTGTTTAAAAAATATTCTACTCATAAAAACTATTATATTGATAATTTATTAAATGAATTTTTTAATTATTTTTTGTTTACATTTTTTTTATAGTCTTTATTGATCACGGTTTGGCAGACGCAGGCCATGTTACATGTTGCATAAGATACAAGATAATAGTAGATAATTATAGGATACTGATGCTAATGATAATGGTTTGAAAAAATACTACAAGACAAAGGATATGGTGAATATTGTAATAATTAAGTAGATAAATAAATAATAAGAATCAGAGATGATAATATAAATATAAATGTAAATTATAGAATGTGATGTTTAAGAAGACGAGGGAGGAATGTTTTACTTTCAAGCGTAGTATATATAGGGGTATCAAAATTGTGTTTTCGGGGTCTTAAGTTATGAGTAGATTTTTTAAGGGGAGGTAAGATATGGTGAAGAACGTGGTCAGAGTTAGTAGATATTTTAAAAAATAGTTTAGTGTCTAAAGTGGTAAACATAGAAGTGATAGATGGGTAGAGGGTAGGAAGGTAGTTAAGTCTAATGAGTTTATTAGTTAGGGACTGGAGTTGCGAATTTCCATTTTCCTTTTAAATTCTGTCATGAATAAAAGCTGTGACAAATATCGGATTCAAAAGTTGAAAAATACGAATATTCGAACTAACTATGCAAAATAATAAAATATTTGAATTGAATATTCAAACGACTATGAAATTGTTTTATGAATAAATTTTTGTCTTTTTACCATTATTCTTATTTGATGATCATTATATAAAATAAATAATGTGCAACTATTTGATGCCAAATCGAATACGAATTAATAATTTAGCACAGCTCTATTATGAATCATTTAATACTTTTCATAGCAAATAATCACATTCCAAGCGTGACTTCAACCTTCGAGCAGGTTAAGGGAGAGGCTGATAAGGAAGCCACTATAACTCTGAATCCTGCCCAACAACCTATAGTTCTTCCGAACCTGAAAGAGACCTTATTAATGGTGCCAAGAGCCAGGTTTGTAGCTGGTCAGGTTAATATCGTTGTGAGGATGAATGTAGGGCCTCAAGGACATGTGGTCATCAGCCATGCCAGTGGAGGTGAGTAGTGAAAGAGAGGTTTAAAAAACAAATGAATTTTTTTATCAATTCTAGTATTTTATTGTTTTGAGAAAGAAAAATATTTTTTTGGATTGGATGAAAAAGTTGAAAGTTTGAAAAGGGTGAGAGGTCTGAGAGAATTTTCGGTTTTGATATTAAGTAAATAAGTGAAAGCAAGTTTTGAGTCAGAATATTTGTGATTTTATCTCATAAATTATTTTCTATAAGCTCTTTGAGTCTCACAAACAATCTTTTTAGCGAAAACCACGATCAAACAAAGCGATGGAGAGACCAACTTTGTTTGTTTGGCGAAAAGCTGTGCGTTCAACATTGAAAAAAAGAAAAATAATATTCTTCTCTATGTTCGACTTGCCACTGGCGTGAGTATTCTTTCTAAACATAAATGAATTTGTCTTTTGAATAGTAGAAAAATTGGGTGCTTTATAAACCACTATAGGATCCAGCTACTGAGAAACCAAAGCTGACCATTGGTTTGACGAAGAAACAGACGATTCCGCTACAAAATGATGTTTTGGAAGTTGTGAGAGTGAAGGAAGGGGAGTTTGTAGACGCTTTTAGCTGCTCCTTCTCTTCAGAACTCACTGATGTGCAGCAGCCCTCTACATTCCTAATCACGAACTCAGCTACTCCAGGTTAGCTCGTCGCTTTTGTGCTTTGTAAGCAAATTGGAATATTAAATTACTCCATGTTGTCTCTTTGTTACAGACAAAGTGATGATAAACAGCGACGTGGCCATTTACCGTGGAAAGCCTGTGGCTGGAACGTATCAGTTTGGTGCTACGGGAGCAGCTAAAGAAGGGAAAATGTTAACATTAGAGGTAATTCTTGGAAATTAAATAAATAATTTAAGCTTTTAAATCTTTCAAAGTTCAACATTTAAAAGTTTTCATTTTTATATTGGAAACCAAAGAAAAATTGAAAATTCAATATTTAAAAATTTTAAATGTACGAATATTTTGTAAAAAAAATAATAGTTTATTTAATTTTCAATCTTAAGAATTGTTCAAATTTAATATTTAAAAGTTCTAAAAAAATTTTAGCTTCTGGAGCCTAGAAGAGCCAATATACAGTTCAACATCATAAACGCTGCGGCACTAAGCCACGAGGACTTAATCAAAGGGGCACAGCTGTTTAAGGAAAAACCTTCCAAAGAATTGTTTTTCTTCGATGATGAATTTCCTGATAGTTTGCAAACACTATTTGAAGTTAAACACCAGGTAGATAATAGAGTTGAAATGAAGATCACGAGAAAAACCTTAGGTAGATTTTAAAACTTTTTTAACTGCTTAAACTAAATTAGTCTTTAACCCTAAATAAAACAAATGAAACTAATTCAGTAATTTTATTCATTTTTAACATTCTGACTTGATTTCTTCATTCCCAAGAATTTGGAGAAATTTTACCGGGACAGCCAGGAATCTTAGAAGGACCCAATAGCGTTCTATTGCGAAAACCTCTGAAAGATATCACCTTGATCCTCCAGGTGTTTAGTTAATAATAGAACGCTATATTAATTATATTTTGCTTTCAAGTGAAGTAAATATCATGAATATATTTCTAAATTATTAGACTTTTATTATCAATTCAATGAGTTGTTTTATGTTCTAAAAATACTATTTTAGAGAAAAGAAAACAAAAAAGTGATTAAATAAAAAGTTTTCAACACCAAAATTCTATTCGAATTGTTTTTACAATTTTTTAATAATACTTATTTACCTAAAAAAAATTATTCTACAAACGCCTACCCAGACCACGTCAGACTCGTCTAAACCGACAAGCACTTTGACCATTGGTGATGACGTTGTCGAGGTTGGTCGGGTTCCAACGGACTTTTACATTCGCAGGTTAAACTTTAACTTGTCCAAAGAATTGCTCGTCAAGCTGGAAGAAGCTGGTGTGAAAGTGAAGTACTCAAGAATCGAGAACATTCGTGAGTTTTTTTAGATTTTAAATTCGAGGCCTCCCGCTAATTGCTCGTGTTTTTACCAAATAATAATTTTTTCGCCTTATGATTTGGTCAAATTAAGATCTTCCAAAAAATGGCACTATTACTTCTGTGAAAGCTACAAAAAGCTCATACCTTGTATCCTTGAAGAATTAATTATAAAAGATTTTATAAATAATTTTGGAACAAGTTTGAAACTATACTACAAATAAATAAAACTTCTTTTTTTTAAATACATACACTTACTCGTCTTTAGTTTTTCTACTTAAACTTCACAGTTCCATTCGTGATGGTGAGTGGCAAGCAGGCGTATAAGCAGGGAGGTCCGTTCAGACTGGAAGTCAAAGACGCCAGTAAGGGAGTCACCCTGAAAGTGAAGGTGAGAGACGAAATAAAAAAGAAAAGTCGATGAATAAAAAACTATTTAAAATTCATCTTCAATTGAGCATTTCAATAAATAATTTAATTTGTTAAACGTTTTTTGAATCATTAAAAAAATAATATAATAAAAATGCATGATTTATTATTAATAAACTATTTATGATAGTTTTGAATTTCAAAATAAAGATCTGACAGTAATTAATTTCGCCTCACTTCAACAGACAATCAAGGCTGGAGAAAAGGTTCCGATTCCAGAAGTTGGATTGGACGTGACGCTGGGAAGAAGTGGTGCTGACGGGAATCCAATAGTTCTGAGCAGAAAAGTGACATCTGAAATGGGAGAGACTATCTTCATCTACCCAAGTGACATCAACGGTGTTCCGAGTCTCGACGGTGTTTTGAAGTTGGAGAAGGGACAGAGTGCTGAGATCGAGAACATCCCTGGGATAGGTTGGTTTGGTTGTGCAAAGTTTTCAGTTAGTTTAAGTTAGTTATAGTTTGTGAATGGCTAGCTATAAAAAAAACGTTTTTCTAGTTTTTTACATTTTTGATGAATTTTTTAAATAATTTGATAAAACTATGAATTTAATGGAACGTTAAACATTTATTTTTTCAGAGACCATTACAGTTGTGGAGTCGGCGAGCATTGTTGTCCGCGAAAAGAACGCTGTCAAGCTGAAGATCCAGAACCCAACTGAACATTTTTTCGTTGACATCAAGGCAAGTATAAGATTCTCAGGATTTCTCATTAAAACTTAGGGAATTTCCAGTTTGCCATTTAATTATCAAATTCATTTGTCAAATTTTAATTATTTTTTACAGCTAGAAGACGCTTCGCCAGCAAAGACGGTGAATTTTCAGATTGGTGACCAAAAACACAAGATAGAAGCATCTAGACCCGTATCAGTGGAACTGAAGAAGGAGTTCCTAACGAGCAACCCAGATCCAGTCGGCTTCTTCACCTCGGAGCCAATTGACAAAGAAGCCCATGTGCACCTTACAATTAGAGCCGCATCTGTCCCAAAAAGTAGAATTTTGCTTTTCGAAAGTTTTAAATAATTTTTTTCAAACTATTTTTCACAATTTTTTAATTTTGTAAAATCTTTTTTTATTATGAAAAAAATATTTTGTATCAAAAGTTCACATTTCATTTCAAAATGGTCTGTCAAATTTTATTCCACCAACTCTTTCCCCGTCACTTCAACCCCTCCACCCACCATTCCATTCCACTATCACCATCCCTTCCAACTACACCCGCTCAAGAACCAGTGCCAGCTCTAAAACCCGTCTGCAACCCAGCTTGCACGGGGAATCGGGAATGCAAGAGAGAGGGTGAGCAGAACAAGTGCGTTTGCTTGACTGGCTTCACTGGACAAGACTGCGCTAAAAGTACCTTACATATTTTTTATTACATAAAATTAATATAATAATCTATTTTTGAATTATTTTAAAATTAAAATAATGTTGTTCGGATTTAATCACATATTTAGTTAATTCTAATACGCTTTTTATTAATTTTAAAACGCAATTTTCATCTTTATTCGTTAAACACCGCCATTAATTGACTTACTCTCTTCAAATTAAAAATCGATATGAATGAATTTAAGACGGCTCTGCTGGCTTGAAGCAGTCGATTGCAGCTGTCTTGGTGGTCAGCCTTCTCTCCTTCTTGCTCCACTATTGATCCCGCCACCGTCAGCCGATGCTGAATAAACTTTCAATATTTAGATAGATTTAGAGAAATAAACTTTCATACATTTGAACCAAATGAGTAGACTTGAAATATATTCACAAAGACATATATTCATGATTTGAAAACTTTTCGATTGAATGGCGCTTGCAATCATGCGATAATTGGAGGTGTTGAGGCGGTCGGAGTTGATCAAAAACACTTGAGTGAACTTTATAAAGTTGGAAACAGCTAGATTTGTTCAAATAACCTATCTTGCTATGACTTTTCAAACTTAGATTCAATTGGCCTTTTCTTAAAAATAGTTTTCGATGCTGAGTTTTGGGCTTATAGATTGGCATTTCAACTTTTAATCCGCTTCTTTGAATTTAGAAAGTGAAAATAAACTTTTAAAGATTTACTAACCTCTTCAGTTCAATTAATCGCCTTCAACATATATATTTGAATAAATATATTTTTTCAAAATAACTATTACGAAAAATAATTAAACTTAATATTATGAAATAATTATCAGAAATAGCAAACAGCGCTGTAATTGTTCAAGCCTTCATGAAAACCTTTTAGACTAAATTCCGCGTCGCTACTCCATCAAATTTGCCATCCAAGTGGCCCATGGGGTCGTACGGGTTATACGCCACTAGAATGGTTCTCATTATTATTAATACTATTCTCAATATTATTAATAATAATATTTAATTTTTACTTCTTATTATTATTGCGTAAAAACACTTAAAATTTCAAGGATTGACTTGGACTTTGTCAATAAAACACTCAACCATTTTGGGAGTGTTAAGAATCATTAAGTTAATAAATATCGTATATAAAATTTGTTTCTGATTTGAAATAATAATGATTATTTAAGAATAATAATTTTTTATCATTAAAAGTTCGAATAATTTAATAATATTTTCTTTTTTGCGTATTGATAATTTATTTGCGTATTTATAATAAAACATTTATGAGTTTTCATTAAAACATTTCGGATTGTTTAAAAGCTCAACCTTAAAGAAATTGAAAAGTTTTTGAAATAGCTTCGGCACCTTGAAGACGAATTGAAAAACAAAAATCTCGATGATTGAGCCCCTCTTCACGATCCGACGCAGTCCTTATATAAGTCGATCTTGAGTCTCCGAACTTCATTCAATCGATCTACATCGACCTCTGCTTCATTAATTTCGTGGTTTAGTTCGATTTATAACTTTGAAGAGTGACTTGGAGGAAGAAAGAATGAGAGAGATGTTGACTTTGGTGCTGCTTTTGGTCGCACTCTCCGCAGGTTTGAGTGCAGTTATTTTAATTTCATCGTTTTTTTTAAATTAAATAAGACTTAAAGATACATTTTTTAAAATATAGTTTAAAATTCAAGTTTTTTTTTCAAGTTTTTTTTCAAGTTTTTTTTAATATCAAAGTTTTTTCCAATATCTAAGTTTTTTCCCAATATCTAAGTTTTTTCCAATATCTAAGTTTTTTCCAATATCTAAGTTTTTTCCAATATCTAAGTTTTTTCCAATATCTAAGTTTTTTCCAATATCTAAGTTTTTTCCAATATCAAAATTTTTTCCAATATCTAAGTTTTTTCCAATATCTAAGTTTTTTTCAATATCTAAGTTTTTTCCAATATCTAAGTTTTTTTTAAATATCTAAGTTTTTTTTCCAATATCTAAGTTTTTTTCCAATATCTAAGTTTTTTTCCTGTATCTAAGTTTTTTCCAATATCTAAGTTTTTTTTAAATATCTAAGTTTTTTTCAAATATCTAAGTATTTTTACCAATATCTATGTTTTATTCCAATATCTATGTTTTTTCTAATATCTATGGTTTTTACCAATATCTATGTTTTTCCCAAAATTCAAGTTTTTTTCCAATATCTATGTTTTTTTCTAATATCTATGGTTTTTACCAATATCTATGTTTTTTTCTAATATTCATGGTTTTTACCAATATCTATGTTTTTTTCTAATATCTATGGTTTTTACCAATATCTATGTTTTTTTCTAATATTCATGGTTTTTACCAATATCTATGTATTTCCCAAAATTTAGGTTTTTTTCCAATATCTATGTTTTTTCCCAAAATTCAAGTTTATATATCAATGTTTTATATTAAACTTTTAAAGTTTTTTTAATATTTAAAAAAAAATTAATATCTTATTTTTTCTCCAATATCTAAGTTTTTTTAATATTCTAAGTTTTTTTTCGGGATCTATTTTTTCCGATATCTATTTTTTTCGATATCTATTTTTTTATAGTATCTAAGTTTTTCTCCAATATCTAAGTTTTTTCTAATATCTAAGTTTTTTTCCAATATCTAAGTTTTTTTCCAATATCTAAGTTTTTTTTCCAATATGTAAGTTTTTTTTCTCCAATATCTAAGTTTTTTTCCAATATCTAAGTTTTTTCCAATATCTAAGTTTTTTCTAATATCTAAGTTTTTTTCAAATATCTATATTTTTTCCAATATCTAATTTTTTTCTAATATCTAAGTTTTTTACTAATATCTAAAAAAATTTTCAATATTTAAGTTTTTTTCCAATATCTAAGTTTTTTTCCAATATCTAAGTTTTTTTCCAATATCTAAAATTGTTTTACGATATCTAAGTTTTTTTCCAATATCTATGTTTTTTTTCCAATATCTAAGTTTTTTCCAATATCCAAGTATTTTTTACAATTATCCAGGTATTTTTCCAATATCCATGTTTTTTTCCAATGTCTATGTTTTTTTCAATATCTAAGTTTTTTTCCAATATCTAAGTTTTTTAAATATCTAAGTTTTTATACCAAAATCTATGTTTTATTCAAATATCTATGTTTTTTTCTAGTATCTATGATTTTTACCAATATCTAAGTTTTTCCCAAAATTCAAGTTTTTTTCCAATATCTAAATTTTTTTGCAAAATCTACGTTTTTTCCCAAAATTCAAGTTTATATATCGAAGTTTTATATTAAACTTTTTTGTATATTGAAAATTGTATTTTAAGTTTTTTCCTAGTTGAGTATTTATTTATTAAAATTTTTTAGTCATTCAATAGAATTAATACAACCGTTATTTTTTTCCAAAATCCAAGTTTTTTAACATGTAAGTTTTTTCAATATCTTAGTTTTTTTAATACCTAAGTTTTTTTGAAATCTAAGTTTTTTCAAGATCTTAGTTTTTTTAATATCTAAGTTTTTTTAATATCTAAGTTTTTTTAATATCTATGTTTTTTTAATATCTAAGTTTTTTTAATATCTAAGTTTTTTTAATATCTAAGTTTTTCAATATCTAAGTTTTTTAAATATATATTTTTTTTAATATCGATGTTTTTTCAATATCTAAGTTTTTTAAATATATATTTTTTTCAATATCGATGTTTTTTTAATATCGATGTTTTGTTAATATCGATGTTTTTTTAAGCTCGATGTTTTTTTAATTTCTGTGATTTTTTAATATCTAAGTTTTTTTAATATTTTTTTAAAAATTAATATTTTAGTTTTTCTCCAATATCTAAGTTTTTTAAATATTCTAAGTTTTTTTCCGAGATCTAATTTTTGCCGATATCTATTTTTTTCGATATCTATTTTTTTCTAGTATCTAAATTTTTTTCAAATATCTAAGTTTTTTTCCAATATCTAAGTTTTTTTCCAATATCTAAGTTTTTTTCCAATATTTAAGTTTTTTTCCAAGATCTAAGTTTGTTTCCAATATCTAAGTTTTTTTCAAATATCTAAGTTTTTTCCAATATCTAAGTTTTTTCTAATATCTAAGTTTTTTTCAAATATCTATTTTTTTCCAATTTAAGTTTTTTCTAATATCTAAGTTTTTTTCTAATATCTAAGTTTTTTCCAATATCTAAGTTTTTTTCCAATTACTATGTTTTTCATCCAATATCTAAGTTTTTTTTCCAATACCTAAGTATTTTACCAATATCTCATTTTTTTGTTCAATATCTAAGTTTTTTCCAATATCTTAGTTTTTTTCCAATATCTAAGTTTTTTTCCACTATCTAAGTTTTTTTCTAATATCTAAGTTTTTTTCCAATATCTAAGTTTGTTTCCAATATCTAAGTTTTTTTCCAATATCTAAGTTTTTTCCAATATCTAAGTTTTTTCTAATATCTAAGTTTTTTTCAAATATCTATGTTTTTTTCCAATATCTAAGTTTTTTTTAATATCTAAGTTTTTTTCTAATATCTAAGTTTTTTACCAATATCTAAGTTTTTTTCCAATTACTATGTTTTTTTATCCAATATCTAAGTTTTTTTCCAATACCTAAGTATTTTACCAATATCTCATTTTTTTGTTCAATATCTAAGTTTTTGTTCAATATCTAAGTTTTTTTCCAATATCTAAGTTTTTTCCAATATCTAAGTTTTTTTCCAATATCTAAGTTTTTTTCCAATATCTAAGTTTTTTTCCAATATTTAAATTTGTTTCACGATATCTAAGTTTTTTTCTAATATCTATGTTTTTTTTACAATATCTATGTTTTTTTTCCAATATCTAAGTTTTTTTTCAATATCCAAGTATTTTTACCTATATCCAAGTATTTTTCCAATATCCATGTTTTTTTTCAATGTCTATGTTTTTTTCCAATATCTAAGTTTTTTTCCCAATATCTATGTTTTTTTTAATATCCAAGTTTTTTTCCATTATCTATGTTTTTTTTAATATCCAAGTTTTTTTCCATTATCTAAGTTTTTTTCAAATATCTAAGTTTTTTCACAATATCTAAGTTTTTCCCAATATTTAAGTTTTTTTCCAATATCTAAGTTTTTTACCAATATCTAAGTTTTTTCTAATATCTAAGTTTTTTTCCAATATCTAAGTTTTTTCCAATATCTAAGTTTTTTCCAATATCTAAGTTTTTTTCTTCAATATCTAAGTTTTTTTCCGATATCTAAGTTTTTTTTCCAATATCTAAGTTTTCATCCAATACCTAAGTTTTTTTCCAATATCTAAGTTTTTTTCCAATATCCAAGTTTTTTTTACCAATATCCTAGTTTTTTACCAGTATCTAAGTTTTTTCCAATATCTATGTTTTTTTCCAATATCTAAGTTTTTTTTCAATATCTAAGTTTTTTTCCAATATCTAAGTTTTTTTCTAATATCTAAGTGTTTTCCAATATCTAAGTTTTTTTTCCAATATCTAAGTATTTTACCAATATCTAAGTTTTTTCCAATATCTATGTTTTTTTCCAATATCTAAGTTTTTTTTCAATATCTAAGTTTTTTTCCAATATCTAAGTTTTTTTCTAATATCTAAGTGTTTTCCAATATCTAAGTTTTTTTTCCAATATCTAAGTATTTTACCAATATCTAAGTTTTTTCCAATATCTATGTTTTTTTCCAATATCCAAGTTTTTTTTACCAATATCTTAGTTTTTTACCAGTATCTAAGTTTTTTCCAATATCTATGTTTTTTTCCAATATCTAAGTTTTTTTTCAATATCTAAGTTTTTTTCCAATATCTAAGTTTTTTTCTAATATCTAAGTGTTTTCCAATATCTAAGTTTTTTTTCAATATCTAAGTTTTTTTCCAATATCTAAGTTTTTTTCTAATATCTAAGTGTTTTCCAATATCTAAGTTTTTTTTCCAATATCTAAGTATTTTTTCCCAATATTCAAATTTTTATATCAAAGTTTTATATTAAACTTTTTTGAATATTAAATTTTTAATATAAGTTTTTTTCTATTTAAGTATTTATTATATTTAATTTTTTCAAATACAATAGAAATAATAAGACCTTTATTTCATCTTCTCTTTCAAGCTCCTTCACAGGCAAAAGTTCTCACTCCGACGGATTGTAAAATTGACACTTCCGGCTTCGTTAACCAAGAGAGATCTTTGACGTTGGAGGTGGGAAGGATGTCTATGAAACTGAATTGAACCTGATATACTAAAATTAAATGAGTTTAATAAAATAGGTTTTAATCAAAATAACTAAGTTTTGTTTAAGTAAAATTATTCAATAGAATAATACAAGTTTTAAAAAAATATAATGAATTTAAAATCCACAATCAAATGTATTCAAAAATGATTTTGAATAATATGTTAATCAATTCTTTCAGATAACGAAACCCCCATCAAGTGTGGTCGGAATCATGTTTAAACTTGAGAGGCAAGGGATTTTCTGGGGTAGCTTGGATGTGACTTTGCACGCTGGAAGGAAAACAATCGTTAAAATAACTCCAACTGGAGACGACACACCTTGTGAATTTGCTGGAGAAGGTGTGGAGATTGAAGCTACCGTAAGCGCTGTGGGTTCCCCTATAGGTATGTCATTAAAAACAATTAAATGGAGAAAAATTCTGACACTCTAATTCAACTAATAGTATTCATTGACAAAATTTAATGTTTTCATTTTATATCTCAAGATATTGGTGAGGGTGAAACAGTTGAAATCTTTAAGTTTAACGGAGAGAAGAAACTAACGATGACACGTGGTGATAGGAAGCATGTGCCTATCAGCTTTGAGGTGAGTTCCTTGTTAGAATGTGAAAAAAATCATTTAGATGCACCCCTAATGAGATAATTTTATACAAATTTATTACATTAATTTCCTACATTTATGTGTAATTCATTATGAATTATTTAATCCCTTTTTTTAAATCAACACAATTCAAACGATAATTCCACCTACGAGCAGGTTAAGAGTTTGTTTAAAAAACAAGCAACTTTTGCTCTCAAACCTGCCCAAAAACCTATAGACCTTCCGAGTCAGAAAGAGACCTTGGTGATGGTGCCCCAAACCAGGTTTGTAGACGGTCAGACTGTTACATTAGATGTGACGATAAATGTAGGGTCCGGAGGACATGTGGTCATCACCAATGCCAAGGGAGGTGAGTAGGGGTGGAGTCGTTTGAAAGCTTAGCAGGACTTTTGAGAGTTTTGATGTTGCAATGATTTGAAGCGGAAAATATTGTTTGTGGCGTGATGGAAGTTGGGATGGGAGTTTGGAAAGGTTCGGGAGGAGTGGGAGAGTTTCCGCTTTGGGTGTTTAGGGAAAGTGAGTTTAGAGTAGAAGAAATTTGTTCTCATTGTTTCTTCGCCACGAAACTATCGAAAAATATTGTTTGGAAATTGATGAAAAATATGGATTAAAACTTGAAATATATTTGCTTTAGATATTAAGTAAATCAAGTTAAAGTAATCTTGGAGTAAAACACTGTTGAGTCCTTGTTCTATAAGTTTAAATCTATGCATTAATTAAGAATTCCCAATAAACTCTCCATCCTTTAGAAAAACCCACGATAAAAAAAAACGGTAAAAAGACCAACTTTGTTTGTTTCGACACAAGCTGTGCGTTCGAAGTTGAAAAGAAAGAAGAAAATGTTCTTCTCTATGTCGAACTAGAAGCTGGCGTGAGTATTCTCTCGAAATATAAATGATTTTGTGTATTAATCAGTAAAAAGTTTTTTATATACATTTTTGCGATCTGTATATAAAAAATTATATTCTTTCTTCATTAAACGCTTCCACATAATGATTCTGTGATAATTGGGTGCTTTATAAACCACTCTAGGTGCCAGCTACTGAAAAACCAAAGCTGACGGTAGACTCGACGGTGAAACATGAGATTGATCTTCAAGCGGACGTACTGGAAGTCGTGAGATTGAGGAAGGATGAGTTTGGAGACGTTTTAAGCTGCTCCTTCTCTTCCCTTCTCACTGATGTGCAACAGCCCTCTACATTCCTAATCACGAACTCAGCAACTCCAGGTTAGCTCGTCGGTTTTGTGCTTTGCAAGCAAATTGGAATATTAAATCATTCCTTGTTGTCTCTTTGTTACAGACAAAGTGATGATAGACAGTGACGTGGCCATTTACCATGGAAAGCCTGCGACGGGAACGTATCAGTTTGGTGCAACGGGAGGAGCTAAAGAAGGGAAAAAGATAACACTAGAGGTATTTATTTATAGGGAAACAAAAAAGTAATACTTTTTTAAACATATATTTAATAAATGTCGTTCTTTGATGAAATAGTATTTTATTTAGTTTTTAACCTTTAAATTTTTCGAGTTTAATATTTATACGTTTTTCTTATTATTTGTCAAGCTCCTGAGCCCTCAACTAGCTACTATCGAGTTCAACCTTGCGAAAGGAGACCCCAAAGCGATTCAACTGACTAAAGGAAAGCCTCCTGTAGAAGTTTTATTCGCCGGTGATGAAATTCCCGACACTTTGCAAACACCAATTGAAGTAATAAACCAGAGAGACAATAGAGTTGAATTGAAGATCACGAGAGGAAAATTACGTTGGTATTTGAAAATGTTGAGTAGCTTAAATTGAATCAGTTTTTAACCTAAATGAATAAAATGTATCAATCTTATTCATAAAAGTTGAATAAATCAAAAAATAATTTTAAAAAAAACATAGTTCCACAATGTTGTATTTATTTAGAAAATATATTTTTATTTTCGAAAATTAACCCTACATTTCAAATGTTGTTACAAAATTTTATCTAGAAACAGTCCCAACAAAAGCCCCAGCCACACCACCAGCAACACCACCAGCAACACCACCAGCAACACCACCAGCAACACCACCAGCTGTCACCCCAGCAACAACCCAAGAAGCAACCCCAACAACAATGCCAGCAGCCGACTGCAGCAAATCTTGCTCGGAACCAAACACGGAGTGCAAGAAAGTGAATGGACAAGAACTTTGCGTTTGCAAGCCTGGCTTCAGTGGCGCAAAATGCGCCAAAAGTCCGTTATATAATTTTGCTATTAAATAAATTAAAATAATAACCTATTTTACTTTATTTTAGAATAATATTAATTTTTTGGATTTAATTTTTATATTTAGTTAATTCTAATACGATTTTTCATTATTTTAAAATTAATTTTTTTCCAATATCTAAGTTTTTTTCCAATATCTAAGTTTTATCCATTATCTAAGTTTTTTCCAATATCTAAGTTTTTACCAATATATAAGTTTTTTTCTTATATCTAAGTTTTTTCCAATATCTAAGTTTTTTTCAATATCTAAGTTTTTTTCCAATATCTAAGTTTTTTTCCAATATCTAAGTTTTTTCCCTATATTTATGTTTTTTTCCAAGATCTAAGTTTTTTTTCCAATATCTAAGTTTTTTTCCAATATATAAATTTTTTCCAATATCTAAGTTTGTTCCAATATCTAAGTTTTTTTCCAATATCTATGTTTTTTTCCAATATCTAAGTTTTTTCCAATATCTAAGTTTTTTTCCAATATCTAAGTTTTTTTTCCCAAAATTCAAATTTTTATATCAAAGTTTTATATTAAACTTTTTTGTATATTGACATTTTTATTTTAGGTTTTTTCTAATCAAGTATTTGTTATATTTAAGTTTTTTTTTAAATTCAAGAGAAATAATAACACCTTTATTTCATCTTCTTTCTCAAGCTCCTTCACAGGCAAAAGTTCTAATTCCGACGGATTGTAAAATTGACACTTTCGCCTTAGTTGACAAAGCGATAACTTTGACGTTGGAGGTGGGAAGCGATGTCTATGAAACTGAATTGAACCTGATAGACTAAAATTAAATGAGTTTAATAAAATAGGTTTTAATCAAAATAACTAAGTTTTGTTTAAGTAAAATTATTCAATAGAATAATACAAGTTTTAAAAAAATATAATGAATTTAAAATCCACAATCAAATGTATTCAAAAATGATTTTGAATAATATGTTAATCAATTCTTTCAGATAACGAAACCCCCATCAAGTGTGGTTGGAATCATGTTTAAACTTGAGAGGCAAGGGATTTTCTGGACTAGCTTGGATGTGACTTTGCACGATGGAAGGAAAACAATCGTTAAAATAACTCCAACTGGAACCGCAACACCTTGTGAATTTGCTGGAGAAGGTGTGGAGATTGAGGCTACCGTTAGCGCTGTGGATTCCCCTATAGGTATGTCATTAAAAAAATAATTAAAAGAAGAAAAATTCAGGCATTATAACTCAACAACTAGAATTTATTGACCAAATTTAATGTTTTCATTTTATATCTCAAGATATTGGTGAGGGTGAAACAGTTGAAATCTTCAAGTTTAACGGAGAGAAGAAACTAACGATGACACGTGGTGATAGGGAGCATGTGCCTATCAGCTTTGAGGTGCGTTCCTTGTTAAAATGTGGAAATGTTCTTCAAAGGCTACCCCTAATGAGCTAATGTTTTACAAATTTATTACATTAATTTCCTACATTAAAGTGTAACTCATTATGAATAATTTAACCTATTTTTTTTAATCAACACAATTCAAACGATCATTCAATCTACGAGCAGGTTAAGGGAAAAGATGATAAAGAAGCCCTTTTTATTCTCAAATCTGCCCAACCACATATAGCTCTTCCCAGTCAGAAAGAGACATTCGTGGTGGTGCCAAAAACCAGGTTTGTAGATGGTCAGGCTGATACATTAGATGTGACGATGAATGTAGGAGCTGAAGGGCATGTGGTCATCACCAATGCCATGGGAGGTGAGAAGTGGAAGAAAAAGTTTGAAAAACAAGCGGGATTTTTCAGAGTTTCTAATATTTTATTATTTTGAAACCAACAAGTATTGTTTGGGATTTGATGGAAAGTATGGATTAAAGTTTGAAAAAGTTTGAGAGAACTTGGGAAATTTTTGGTTTAGATAATAAGTTAATTAAATTAAAGTAATTTTAGATTGAAAAATCTGTTGTTTTCTCATTTTAAAAGTTTTATTTTATTAAATATTTGATTCCAAATAAACTCTCCATTCTTTAGAAAAACCCACGATCAAACAAAGCGATAAAGTGACCAACTTTGTTTGTTTGGCGAAAATCTGTGCGTTCAACATTGAAAAGAAAAAAGATAATGTTCTTCTCTATGTCGAACTAGCAGCTGGCGTGAGTATTCTTTCGAAATATAAATGATTTGGTCAATTAATCGGTAAAAAGTTGCTTATATACATTTAGCGGTCTGTATAAAAGAACAGCTCTTCTCATTTTTGACTAGATTAAACGTTTCCACATAATGATTTTGTGATAATTGGGTGCTTTATAAACCACTCTAGGTGCCAGCTACTGCGAACCCAAAGCTGACGGTAGACTCGACGGTGAAACAGGAGATTGAACTTCAAGCGGACGTACTGGAAGTCGTGAGATTGAAGCAGGATGAGTTTGGAGCCGTTTTAAGCTGCTCCTTCTCTTCCCTTCTCACTGACGTGCAACAGCCCTCTACATTCCTAATCACGAACTCAGCAACTCCAGGTTAGCTCGTCGGTTTTGTGTTTTGCAAGCAAATTGGAATATTAAATTATTCCCTGTTGTCTCTTTGTTACAGACGAAGTGATGATAAACAGCGACGTGGCCATTTACCGTGGAAAGCCTGTGACTGGAACGTATCAGTTTGGTGATCAGAGCGAAAATCAAGTAACAAAACTGAAACTCCAGGTGGTTATAAAGTTTTTCATTTTCAAAAATATTAATGTTAAAATAAAAAATTTTACTGTTCCATCGATAAATTATGAAGTTTATTTAATAAAATAATGCTATGTTTTTTCTATTTTTGAATCGTTTAAAACTTTAAAATATTGATTTTCGAATTATTTTTCAGCTCCTGCAACCTGATGAAGCCTCTATAGAATTCGACATAATAAACACTGAGGCACAAACAGAGGAGGACACAATAAAAAGGGTCCAAATGGATATTCTTAAAAATTCTTCTTTGTATTTCTTTAAGGACGAACTTAAAAGTACCGAGCCAACAGGCTTTAAAATAATACAAAAGAATAAATCTAGAGTTCATATGAAGATTAAACGAACAGTTTTTGGTTGGTATTTGAAAATTTTAACTTTGTTGAACCAAACACTTGTCTTTGACCAGAAATCAAAACTAATTGAACTATTTCATTAACCTTATTAACTAGTCCAAAATTTTTAATTAATTTCTGAAATCCCAAGATTTTGAAGAAATGTTGCCGGAACACTCAGGTTTTCTGGACAACCACAAAAATTTCTTTCTGAGAAGACCTTCGCACCAGAGAGATATTACTCTGATCCTCAAGGTTTTTAGTTGATAAAAAAAGTTCTATATCAATTTTTTTTAAATTGGTTTTAATTTAATGTCAAAACTTTCTTTTTGATTGTTTAGATTTTATTTAGATTTAATCAGTTATTTTATCTTTTTAAACTATTCTCTTAAGTAAAATAAACTAATAGAGTAATTCAATGAAAAGTTTCTATACTGAAATTAATTTTTAATAAAGTTTTCGATACAAATTTTATTTTTAAAAAACTTATTCTACAAACACCCTTCCCAGACCACGCCAGACTCGTCTAAACCGACGAGCACTTTGACCATTGGTGATGACATTGTCGAGGTTGGTCGGGTTCCCACGTACTACCACATTCGGCAGAAAGACTTCACTTCATCCAAAGAACTGCTCATCAAACTGAAGGAAGGTGGTGCGAAAGTGAGGTACACAGTGATCGATGAAAATGGTGAGTTTTTTTTCAGCTTGGTGCCTTAGTTCTTCATTTATTATTTATTTGGCTACAGGAAGCATAGACAGTGATGTGGCCATTTACCGTGGAAGGCCTGGGAATGGAACGTATCGGTTTGGAATGCCAGATGGGAAAGATACTGAAATAAAGAAAGTTTTCAAACTTAAGGTATTTTCTAAAGTTGTCAAATTAAAAAATATTTTATTTAATAAAAAAATAGAAACAAAAATTTGGTTTTTACGACAAAATATGCAATTAATTTTATATTTAATTGCAATTTTTACCTTTAACTTTTTTTAACCTTCAATATATTATTTTTTATTGTTTTTGATTATTTCAGTTTCAGCTTCTGAGCCATGGACCAGCTTCTATAGAGTTTGACATCATAAACTATGGGACTCTGAAATCCGGAGAGTTCAAAACGGTTCAACTTGGCCCGAACGAAGATTCTAAATATCAGTTATTCTTTGCTGAGGAAATTTACGATCACTTTGCAACAGACTTTAAAACTAAAAACGAGAAAGACGGTATAATTGAAATGAAAATCACGAGAATGCTATATGGTACGTATGTGACAGATTAAAAGTGGTTGAATTGAAACATTTTCCTTGATTAGAAATGAAAATAATTAAGACAATTTAAAGGCAATTTGTGAAATGGGCAAAGTTTTTAAGCAATCCGTGGAATGCCTGATTCAATCAGACAATCTTCAGAATAACTCGTTTCTTTCAATTTTGTATAATAGTTTTATTCAGTTAAATATTTTATTGCAAAAGGTTAGAGGTTAATAGCATTTTATTTAATAAATCTGAAAAAATAATTTTAATGTTTAATTTTATAATTTTTGTCTACATTTTGATTGAATAAGACATTCTATCGATTGCCTAAAAATATTAGGAATTCCGTGCATTTTTCAATTCTACACTTTGCCGGGAACATATACATAGTTATTTGTATTTTAATTAAAAATACCAAGATAGAATGTTTTGCTGATGAATTTATTGATAACAGTGTAAATATCACGGTGTAACAAGAAATAAAAAAAGTATTTCATAATCATTTTCAAGTAACTAAATGCATCACAATATTAATTTGTTAAACATTACCATCATTCATCCATATATTTAGAAATACTTATTTTTCAAATCGTTTGCAACTTATTTATATGTACTTTCTCTCTTTATTTTTTTATCCTCTTGTTAATTTTGTCTAATATTTATTAAATAAAATTTAGTTATCATTTGCACATTTTCACAATTAGTTTTCACAAAACTAGGGCGTTCACACAAACCCTCGAAATTACGAATGAAAAAGTGAAAATAATTCGATCTAGATTTGACAGTTTGCTTTCGTTCCGTGTTTGATCAAGTCTGAAAATAAAAATTAATAATTTTTTGTTTTTTAATTTATAAACAACAGTCGAGAAATGTTTAATTAATTTGAAATGGTCAAACAGGCTCACTTGTACAATGTAACAGGGCCACACAAGAATTCTCATTTTTTCCACAAATCCCTCCTTCCTTCTCATCTTCCTCTCTTCCATGAACTTTGCATTGACTTCTTCCAAGCCAATTCCCCTTGCAACCACCCACAACCTTCATATCCAAACGTCTCAAACGAGGAGTGAAACGAGTTTCCTGCCACCTAGCGAGTCTTTGAAAACTTTCTCTAATCGCCAAAACCTCCAACAACACCGTTAATACCACCACCAAAACCGCCATACACCAGCCCACAGCGCCCACCACTTCTCTCCAGACGCTGAACGCATCTCTCGTCAACACACCTTCAACGAACGTGGCCGCACAAAGAGCGATCATTGCCGTTGGAAACAACACCGCAGAGATGTACGCTGTTAGTTCTGAGCGGATGTTCTGTCGCTTGAAGACTCTGTAGGCTTCTTCGTAGCGATTGACCAAGGCCGAACCAATCGTGCTTCCCGAAAAGTTGTCTTGCTGCAGCCAGGAGATGAGGGGTGAGTCGATGAGAAGTGTGTTGATCCAAGCTTCTTTCATCCTTTCTTCCTCCATGCTGAAGCCATAATCATCATCAAGACCACTCTCATCCATATCCATCTTGTACCACCACACCCTCGAAAGATTACTCTTCTTTAGCGCTGTACTTTTCAAAGGCTTTTTCGCGCAAGTGATGATGATGATCACAAGAGTGCTGATGACGATACCGACTAATTGAGCAATTAGAATAACCAAGATGGATGGGATGGCTTGGCGGTCGGAGTTGATCAAAAACACTTGAGTGAACTTTATAGAGTTGGAAACAGCAAGATTTGTTCAAATAACCTATCTTGCTATGACCTTTCAAACTTATATTTATTTAACATTGTTTTTTAAAATTTATTTTTCATTTTTCAACATATCATCCATCTTCACAGACAATTTTTCCTGGTTGATTTTAGTTCTAACAGATTTTAATTTATTTAAAACTTGTAAGCTTCTACATTTCAAATGTTTATTGCATAATTTAATCTGCAGGAAGGATAAGACAACGTGGTCCCTTTGACCAATTGGAGCATTTAAGATTTAAATTAATTTCTACATTTTCTACAATATTTAAATCCAATATTTCATTTTTCTTGTGTCTCTGAAACTTGTTAGTTTATCCAAAAGTTGTTTTAAAGAAATTATTTGCAAAGTTTAAGATTTTATTTTGAAAAGATTTATACTTTTTAATAATAAAACCTTCAAAATAATGTTTGAAAATTGAAAGCCTGAATAATAAATTTACTACCTAATGCAAAATTTTCATAAAGGTCGTTTCAGTTTTCTTAGTGTCAAAATTTTCTAAAACAAGTTTTTCCTGCTAGATAACGCCCAACAATAGAGTAAAAAACAGTATTTTTTAAATATAAATAGTTTTACTAAGTATAAGTATATAAAAAACAGACTGACAGTAAATTTTGGTGCTATGACAGTGAATACTAGACAGTACCGGTCATCAGAAAAAAACGTTTTCTAGCAAAAAAGTAATAAAAAATGATTTTTATTGTATTATAAATAAACAATATTATTAATAAAAATGAAGGTGAACAAGCAATTGAAATTTGTAGAGAGTCTTCACTTTTGCATTAAGTATTCACACATACAAAGTCCTCCAAATCAACGAATTATTCCATATCTAAGTTGGCGTGGAAGCAATCTTCGAGAAAATATTTCATTTAACGTAGTGATTTTTCTAGTTATCTTTATTTTCATTTCCCCCACCCCCCTCCCCTTCCAATAAATGCAGGGCGTTCAACCCATACGGGCTTCAAAGCCACTTGAACTTTTATTTTAATATTTAACCTTGAAAATAGTCTCAGAAATTTAATGGGACTATAACTCTGGAATTTCATTTAGCTTCTATTAATCGGCATCAAAATTTTTTTGTAAAAATGTATTTTTCCAATTGTTTTATTGAATTTAAAAAAGATAATGACTTAAGTAAGCTCAATAATCTAAAACAATTACAAAATCCAATTTAAAACAATTAGAGTGAGGAAAGGCAAACAGCAGAGTGTTTGTCATTGAGTGAGGGTTGAGCACACATTCAGAGGAAAAGAACCACTAATATCCCGGTCTGAGATTGGAGTTTGTCTTCACGTAAAACCTGAATATATCATTTATATACCCTTAAAGTGCTGCGCAAAATGTCTGTTGTGAAATGTCTTATGTGAAATTTAATTTAACCAGAATTACCTTATATGTATAAGTATATCTATCTATAAATAAAAGCCTTTTCATAATCCGACGCAGTCCTTATATAAGTCGATCTTGAGTCTCCGAACTTCATTCAATCGATCTACATCGACCTCTGCTTCATTAATTTCGTGGTTTAGTTCGATTTATAACTTTGAAGAGCGACTTGGAGGAAGGAAGAATGAGAGAGATGTTGACTTTGGTGCTGCTTTTGGTCGCACTCTTTGGAGGTTTGAACGAATTTTTTTTTACTTCGCATTTAAAAAATTGAATTAATTTTTTTAATATAACTGTTTGATAAAAACTTTATTATTAATGAAAAATTATTTGAAGATTTCAAAAATGTTATATCAATAATTTTTATTGATAGAATTTATTTTTGAATATAACATTATTTTAATTAAATTCTTTTTTGCATCAAGTTTATTCTCAAGAAGCACCAGTACATCTCACTCCGGATGCTTGTGAATTGGTCATTGGCGGAGATGCCACCTCAACTTTGTCATTGAAGGTTGGAAAGCTGTATTTGTGAAACTAGAAAAATATTAATTACTTTTTACAAAGTTGATTAAATTTAATAAATATTTACTACATTCAACTAAATTATTTATTTAATAAATATTGTATAGAATGATGCATTTTTATAATTTTAATTTGATCAGATTTAATGAATATTAATTAAATTTAATAAATTTATTAAAATTTATAACCTTTTTTAATATTTAGTACATTTTGATAAGATTCATTAAAAATTCTGATTTAATTTAATACATTTTTATCAAGCTGAATAACTTTTTTAAAATAAAAATCCTAACTGTATAGTCTAGACTATTATAGCCTATTACAGTTTATTATAGAATATTGCATTACTTTTCTAGGAATGAAAGAAATAAAAATTTCAATGTTTTTCAATAAATCTATTGACATCCAGGTAAGTGAGAACCCGAAGAAGATCGAAAAAACCATGTTTACTATTCAAGACGTTAAAGTACCTTTGGATTTGTCGGTTGGAAAAATTACTTTTATAAAGATAACTCCAAATGCATTCTCAACACGGTGTACATTTGAGGGAGAAGGTGTAGTGATCGAAGCTACCATGAGCGGAGAAAAGTCTCCTATAGGTATGACATAATATTTAATATTTAACTAATAAAATAGCAAGATTCGACATCTTTGAAAATTCCCAATTGCTAACAATTGTTATTTTTATCTTTTTTATTTCAAAAGTTGTTGCTCAGAGTGAAACTGTTGAAATCTTCAAATTCAACGGAGAAAAGGAACTAAGGATTGCACATGAAAACAGGGAATTTGTGGCCATCAGCTTTCAAGTGCGTTCTTTGCTAAAAGTTGTGCTTTAATCTACGTTACCTTTCGATTAACGCGTTAATGTATTAACTCCCTTAATTTTTCAAACCCCGTTAATAATTTTAACGCATTAAAAAATTTAATGCATTTAAAAATTTTGATGCATTTGAAAATGGTGAAATTATTTGTAACTGAGAACACATCTAAATTTAGTTAAAACTATATATTTTAAAGAAATTATAGACTGTTTAGGATCTCATATCAAACTTATGTTTTTACTTTTTCCCTTAGTTTAAGAAATGATGACGTAACTCTAAGAATACTATGCAACTTAGTTTGTAGTTTTTATTTTTTATCATTAATAAACTATCTAAATTCTTTATCAATTATAATTGGTAGTTTTTATTAAGCCTAATTACCACCAGTACCCGAAAAAAAGTTAACATGATTTTTCCATTTAGATATATGGATATAATAATAACTCAAGCAAAATTGAGAAAAATTATTTCATAAGTTTTAATGGGGAAAAATGTAGCGAAAACGCAACGTGAGCGGGAACTGTGACATACTTCTTTTGCAACTATTCGAACACAAATCAATAATTTAGCACAGCTCTATGATGAATCATTCAATACTTTTCATAGCAAATAATCGCATTTCAAGCGTGACTTCAACCTTCGAGCAGGTTTCAGGAAAAGATGATATGCGAGCCACTTTTACTCTTACTCCTCCCCAACAACATATAGATCTTCCAGGTCAGAAAGAGACCTGGGTAGTGGTGCCAAAAGACAGATTTGTAGTTGGTCAGTCTGATATCGTTGTGAGGATGGATGTAGGGCCTCAAGAACATGTGGTCATCAGCCATGCCAGTGGAGGTGAGTAGTGGAAGAGAGGTTTGAAAACAAACGGGATTTGTTCAAGCCTTAATATTTTATTATTTTGAAACGAAAGGTATTGTTTGTAATTTGAAGAAAAATAAGGTTTGAAGTTTGAAAAGTCTGAGAAGTCTGGGAGGATTTTCGGCTTCGATATAATAAGTGAAAGCAAGTTTCGAAGTGAAAATTGTGTGTTTTTTATTTATAAATTTAATTCTAACGTTTTTTGAGTCCTACAAAACCCTCTTTTAGTAAAGCCAACGATCAAACAAAGAGATAAAGAGACCAACTTTATTTGTTTGGCGAAAAGCTGTGCGTTCGACATTGAAAAAAAGAAAAATAATATTCTTCTCTATGTTGGACTTGCCGCCGGCGTGAGTATTCGTTTTAAACATAAATGAATTTGTCTTTTGAATAGTAGAAAAATTGGGTGCTTTATAAACCACTATAGGATCCAGCTACTGAGAAACCAAAGCTGACCATTGGTTTGACGAAGAAACAGACGATTCCGCTACAAAATGATGTTTTGGAAGTCGTGAGAGTAAAGGAAGGGGAGTTTGCAGACGCTTTAAGCTGCTCCTTCTCTTCAGAACTCACTGATGTGCAACAGCCCTCTAAATTCCTAATCACGAACTCAGAAACTCCAGGTTAGCTCGTCGGTTTTGTGCTTCGCAAGCAAATTGGAATATTAAATTATTCCCTGTTGTCTCTTTGTTACAGACAAAGTAATGATAGACAACGATGTGGCCATTTACCGTGGAAAGCCTGTGGCTGGAACGTATCAGTTTGGTGCTACGGGAGCAGCTAAAGAAGGAAAAATTTTAACATTAGAGGTGTTTCTTGGAAATTAAATAAATAATTTGAGCTTTTAAATCTTTCAAAGTTCAACATTTAAAAGTTTTCATTTTTATATTGGAAACCAAATAAAAATTGAAAATTCAATATTTAAGCATTTTAAATGTACGAATTTTTTCAAAATAAAATAATGGTTTATTTAATTTTCAATCTTAAAAATTGTTTAAATTTAATATTTAAAAGTTATAAAAAAATTTCAGCTTCTGGAGCCTAGAAGAGCCAATATCCAGTTCAACATCATAAACGCTGCGGCACTAAGCCACGAGGACTTGATCAAAGGGGCACAGCTGTTTAAGGAAAAACCTCCCAAAGAATTGTTTTTCTTCGATGATGAATTTCTTGATAGTTTGCAAACACTATTTGAAGTTAAACACCAGGTAGATAATAGAGTTGAAATGAAGATCACGAGAAAAACCTTAGGTGGATTTTAAAACTTTTTTAACTGCTTAAATTAAATCAGTCTTTAACCCAAAATGAAACAAATGGAACTAATTCAGTAATTTTAGTCATTTTTAACATTCTGACTTGATTTCTTTATTCCCAAGAATTCAGGGAAATTTTACCGGGACAGCCAGGAATCTTAGAAGGACCCAATAGCGTTCTATTGCGAAAACCTCTGAAAGATATCACCTTGATCCTCCAGGTGTTTAGTTAATAATAGAACGCTATATTAATTATATTTTGCTTTCAAGTGAAGTAAATATCATGAATATATTTCTAATTTATTAGACTTTTATTATCAATTCAATGAGTTGTTTTATGGTTTTATGCTCTAAAAATACTATTCTAGAGAAAAGAAAACAAAAAAGTTATTTAATAAAAAGTTATTAACACCAAAATTCTATTCAAATTGTTATTTCCATTTTTTAATAATATTTATTTACCTAAAAATAATATTCTACAAACGCCCTACCCAGACCACGTCAGACTCGTCTAAACCGACAAGCACTTTGACCATTGGTGATGACGTTGTCGAAGTTGGCCGAGTTCCAACGGACTTTTACATTCGCAGGTTAAACTTTAACTTTTCCAAAGAATTGCTCGTTAAGTTGGAAGGAGCTGGTGTGAAAGTGAAGTACTCAAGAATCGAGAACATTCGTGAGTTTGTTTAGATTTTAAATTCGAGGCCTCCCGCTAATTGCTCGTGTTTTTACCCATTAATAATTTTTTCGCCTTATGATTTGGTCTAATTAAGATCTTCCAAAAAATGGCACTATTACTTCTGTGAAAGCTACAAAAAGCTCATACCTTGTATCCTTGAAGAATTTATTATAAAAGATTTTATAAATAAATTTGGAACAAGTTTGAAACTATACTACAAATAGAATAAAAAAATTCCATTCAATTACATACACTTACTCGTCTTTAGTTTTTCTACTTAAACTTCACAGTTCCATTCGTGGTCGTGAGTGGCAAGCAGGCGTATAAGCAGGGAGGTCCGTTCAGACTGGAAGTCAAAGACGCCAGTAAGGGAGTCACTCTGAAAGTGAAGGTGAGTGACGAAATAAAATGAAATGTCGATAAATAGAAAAATATTTAAAATCCATTTTCAATTGAACATTCAGTAAATAATTTAATTTGTTAATCGTTTGTGAATCCTTAAAAAAATAATATAATAAAAATGCATGATTTATTATTAATAAACTATTTATGATAATTTTGAATTTCAAAATTAAGATCTGACAGTAATTAATTTCGCCTCACTTCAACAGACAATCAAGGCTGGGGAAAAGGTTCCGACTCCAGAAGTTGGATTGGACGTGACGCTGGGAAGAAGTGGTGCTGACGGGAATCCAGTAGTTCTGAGCAGGAAAGTGACATCTGAAATGGGAGAGACTATCTTCATCTACCCAAGTGACATCAACGGTGTTCCGAGTCTCGACGGTGTTTTGAAGTTGGAGAAGGGACAGAGTGTTGAGATCGAGAAGATCCCTGGGATAGGTTGGTTTGGTTGTGCAAAATTTTCAGGTAGTTTTAGTTAGTTACAGTTTGTGGATGGCTAGCTATAAAAAAAAAACGTTTTTCTAGTTTTTTACATTTTTGATAACTTTTTAAAATAATTTGATAAAACTATGAATTTAATGGAACGTTAAACATTTATTTTTCAGAGACCATTACAATTGTGGAGTCGGCAAGCATTGTTGTCCGCGAAAAGAACGCTGTCAAGCTGAAGATCCAGAACCCAACTGAAAATTTTTTCGTTGACATCAAGGCAAGTATAAGATTTTCAGGATTTCTCATCAAAACTTAGGGACTTTCCAGTTTGCCATTCAATTATCAAATTCATTTGTCAAATTTTAATTATTTTTTACAGCTAGAAGACGCTTCGCCAGCAAAGACGGTGAATTTTCAGATTGGCGACCAAAAACACAAGATAGAAGCATCTAAACCCGCATCAGTGGAACTGAAGAAGGAGTTCCTAACGAGCAACCCAGATCCAGTCGGCTTCTTCACCTCGGAGCCAGTTGACAAAGAAGCCCATGTGCACCTTACAATTAGAGCCGCATCTGTCCCAAAAAGTAGACATTTTGCTTTTTGAAAGTTTTAAATACTTTTTTTCAAACTATTTTTCACAATTTTTTAATTTTGTAAAAACTTTTTTTATTATGAAAAAAATATTTTGTATCGAAAGTTCATATTTCATTTCAAAATTGTCTGTTAAATTTTATTCCACCAACTCTTTCCCCGTCACTTCAACCCCTCCACCCACCATTCCATCCCACTATCACTACCATCCCTTCCAACTACACCCGCTCAAGAACCAGTGCCAGCTCTAAAACCCGTCTGCAACCCAGCTTGCACGGGGAATCGGGAATGCAAGAGAGAGGGTGAGCAGAACAAGTGCGTTTGCTTGACTGGCTTCACTGGACAAGACTGCGCTAAAAGTACCTTACATATTTTTTATTACATAAAATTAATATAATAATCTATTTTTGAATTATTTTAAAATTAAAATAATGTTGTTTGGATTTAATCACTTATTTAGTTAATTCTAATACGCTTTTTATTAATTTTAAAACGCAATTTTCATCTTTATTCGTTAAACACCGCCATTAATTGACTTACTCTCTTTGAATTAAATTTAGAATAATATAATTTTTTTGGGATTTAATTTTTTTTTAGTTAATTCTAATTCTAATTTTTTTTATTTTAAAACTAAATGATCAGCTTTGTTCATTAAACACCATCACTAATCCACTTACTCTCTTTGAATTAAATGTCAATATGAATGAATTCAAGACGGCTCTGCTGGCTTGAAGCAGTCGATTGCAGCTGTCTTGGTGGTCAGCCTTCTCTCCTTCTTGCTCCACTACTGATCCCGCCACCGTCAGCCGATGCTGAATAAACTTTCAATATTTAGATAGATTTATAGAAATAAACTTTTATACATTTGAACCAAATGAGTAGACTTGAAATATATTCACAAAGACATATATTCGTGATTTGAAAACATTTCGATTGAATGGCGCTTGCAATCATGCGATTATTGGAGGTGTTGAGGCGGTCGGAGTTGATCAAAAACACTCGAGTGAACTTTATAGAGTTGGAAACAGCTAGATTTGTTCAAATAACCTATCTTGCTATGACTTTTCAAACTTAGATTCAAGTTGGCCTTTTTTAAAAATAGTTTTCGATGCTGAGTTTTGGGCTTATAGATTGGCATTTCAACTTTTAATCCGCTTCTTTGAATTTATAAGTTGAAAATAAACTTTTCAAGATTTACTAACCTCTTCAGTTCAATTAATCGCCTTCAACATATATATTTGAATAAATATAATATTTCAAAATAACTATTAAAAAAATTAATTGAACTTAATATTGTAAAATAATTATTAGAAATAGCAAACAGCGCTGTAATTGTTCAAGCCTTCATGAAAACCTTTTAGACTAAATTCCGCGTCGCTACTCCATCAAAGTTGCCATCCAAGTGGCCCTGGGGGTCGTACGGGTTATACGCCACTAGAATGGTTTTCATTATTATTAATACTATTCTTAATATTATTAATAATAATATTTAATTTTTACTTCCTATTATTATTGCGTGAAAAACACTTAAAATTTCAAGGATTGACTTGGACTTTGTCAATAAAACACTCAACCATTTCGGGAGTGTTAAGAATCCTCAAGTTAATAAATATCGTATATAAAAGTTTTTTCTGATTTGATATAATAATGATTATTTAAGAATAATAATTTTTTATCTTTAAAAGTTCAAAAATTTTTATAATATTTTCTTTTTTGCGTATTGATAATTTATTTGCGTATTTATAATAAAACATTTATGAGTTCTCATTAAAACCTTTCGAATTGTTTAAAAACTCAACCTTAAAGAAATTGAAGAGCTTTTGAAATAACTTCGGCACCTTGAAGACGAATTGAAAACCAAAAATCTCGATGATTGAGCCCCTCTTCACGATCCGACGCAGTCCTTATATAAGCCGATCTTGAGTCTCCGAACTTCATTCAATCGATCTACATCGACCTCTGCTTCATTAATTTCGTCGTTTAGTTCGATTTATAACTTTGAAGAGCGACTTGGAGGAAGGAAGAATGAGAGAGATGTTGACTTTGGTGCTGCTTTTGGTCGCACTCTCCGCAGGTTTGAGTGCCAGTTATTTTAATTTCATCGTATTTTTAAAAACTAAATAAGACTCAAAGATACATTTTTTGTAAAGAAAGTTTTAAAATTCAAGTTTTTTTTTCAAGTTTTTTTTCCGATATCTATGTTTTTTTCAAATAATTAAGTTTTTTTCCAATAATTAAGTTTTTTTCCAATATGTAAGTTTTTTCCAATATCTAAGTTTTTTTTTCAATATCTAAGTTTTTTTCCAATATCTATGTTTTTTTCCAATATCTAAATTTTTTTCAATATCTAAGTTTTTTACCAATATCTAAGTTTTTTTACCAATATCTAAGTTTTTTTCCAATATCCAAGGTTTTTTCCCATATCTAAGTTTTTTTCCAATATCCAAGTTTTTATCAAATATCTTAGTTTTTTACCAATATCTAAGTTTTTTACCAATATCTAAGTTTTTTTCCAATATCTAAGTTTTTTCCAATATCTAAGTTTTTTACCATAATCTCTTTTTTTTCTTCTCAAATATCTATGTTTTATCCAATATCTAAGTTTTATCCAATATCTAAGTTTCATCCAATATCTAAGTTTTTTTACAATAACTAAGTTTTTTTATAATATCTAATTTCATTTCCAATATCTAAGTTTTTTTCCAATACCTAAGTTATTTTCCAATTTCTAAGTTTTTTTCAATATCTAAGTTTTTTTCCAATATCTAAGTTTTTTCCAATTACTATGTTTTTTTTCCAATATCTAAGTTTTTTTTCCAATACCTAAGTTTTTTACCAATATCTCATTTTTTTCCAATATCTAAGTTTTTTTTCCAATAACTAAGTTTTTTTATAATATCTAAGTTCCTTTCCAATGTCTAAGTTTTTTCCCAATATCTAAGTTTTTTTCCCAATATCTAAGTTTTTTTACAATATCTAAGTTTTTTTCCAATGTCCATGTTTTTTCCAATGTCTAAGTTATTTCCAATGTCTAAGTTTTTTCCAATGTCTAAGTTTTTTCCAATGTCTAAGTTTTTTCTAATGTCTAAGTTTTTTCTAATTACCATGTTTTTTTCCAGTATCTAAGTTTTTTTTCAATATCTAAGTTTTTTTCCAATATCTATGTTTTTTCCAATATCTAAGTTTTTTTCTAATATCTAAATTTGTTTTCCGATATCTAAGTTTTTTTCTCAATATCTATGTTTTTTTTCCAATATCTAAGTTTTTTTCCAATATCTAAGTATTTTTACCAATATCCAAGTTTTTTTCCAATATCCAAGTATTTTTACCAATATCCAAGTATTTTTCCAATATCCATGTTTTTTCCAATGTCTATGTTTTTTCCCAATAACTATGTTTTTTTTCCAATATCTAAGTTTTTTTCCAATATCTATGTTTTTTTCCAATATCTAAGTTTTTACTAATATCTAAGTTTTTTTCAAATATCTATGTTTTTTTCCAATATATACATTTTTCTAATATCTAAGTTTTTTTCAAATATCTATGTTTTTTACCAATATCCAAGTTTTTTTCCAATATCTAAGTTTTTTTCCCAAAATTCAAGTTTTTATATCAAAGTTTTATATTAAACTTTTTTGTCAAGTGAAATTTTTATTTTAGGTTTTTCTATTTAAGTATTTATTAGATTAAAGTTTTTTTAATTCAATAGAAATAATAAGACCTTTATTTCATCTTCTTTCTCAAGCTCCTTCACAGGCAAAAGTTCTCACTCCGTCGGTTTGTGAAATTGACACTTCCGGCTTCCTTAACCAAGAGAGAACTTTGACGTTGGAGGTGGGAAGGATGCCTATGAAACTTAATTGAACTTGATATACTAACATTAAATTGAGTTTAATAAAATAGGTTTTAATTAAAGTAACTAAATTTTGTTTAAGTAAAATAATTCAATATAAAAATACAAGTTTTAAACAAATGAATGATTTTAATATAGTAAAATCCACATCAAATGAATTAAAAAATTATTTTGAATAATATTTTAATAAATTCTTTCAGATAAAGGAAAACCCATCAAATGTACCAGAAATCAAGTTTAAACTTGAGGGGCAAGGGCAAGGGCAAGGGTTTTTTGGGTTAGCTGGGCGTTTAGATTTTAAAGGTGACTTGGATGTGACTTTGCACGCTGGCAGGAAAACAATCATTAAAATAACTCCAACTGGAGCCGAAACATCTTGTGAATTTGCTGGAGCAGGTGTGGAGATTGAGGCTACCGTAAGCGCTCTGGGTTCTGATATAGGTATGTCATTAAAAACAATTAAATGGAGAAAATTTCAGACATTATAATTCAATTACTAGAATTTAAAAACCTAACTTAAAGTTATTTTATTTATTTCTCAAGATATTGGTGAGGGTAAAACAGTTGAAATCTTCAAGTTTGACGGAGAGAAGAAACTAAAGATCGCACGTGGTATTAGGAATCTTGTGCCTATCAGCTTTGAGGTGCGTTCCTTGTTAAAATGTGGAAAAGTTCTTCAAAGACTACCCCTAATGAGCTAATTTCATACTAATTTATTACATTTATTTCCTACATTTAAGTGTAACTCATGATGAATTATTTAATCCATTTTTTTTAATTAACACAATTTAAACGATCATTCAACCTACGGACAGGTTATGAGTGGGTCTATAAATCAAGCAACTTTTGCTTTCAAATCTGGCCAACAACCAGCTGTAGCTCTTCCCAGTCAGAAAGAGACCTTGGTGGTGGTGCCAAAAAGCAAGTTTGTAGATGCTCCGCCTGATACATTCGATGTGACGATAAATGTAGGAGCTGAAGGGCATGTGGTCATCATCAATGCCAAGGGAGGTGAGTAGGGGTAGAGTCGTTTGAAAGCTTAGTGGGACTTTTTGAGAGTTTTGATGTTGCAATAGTTTTAGGGCAAAGTATTGTTTGTGGCGTGAATGGGAGAGGTTACGCTTTGGGTGCTTTATAAACCACTCTAGGTGCCAGCTACTGAAAAACCAAAGCTGACGGTAGACTCGACGGTGAAACAAGAGATTGAATTTCAAGCGAACGTACTGGAAGTCGTGAGATTGAGGAAGGATGAGTTTGGAGACGTTTTAAGCTGTTCCTTCTCTTCCCTTCTCACTGATGTGCAACAGCCCTCTACATTCCTAATCACGAACTCAGCAACTCCAGGTTAGCTCGTCGGTTTTGTGCTTTGCAAGCAAATTGGAATATTAAATCATTCCTTGTTGTCTCTTTGTTACAGGCAAAGTGATGATAAACAGCGACGTGGCCATTTACCGTGGAAGGCCTGTGGCTGGAACGTATCAGTTTGGTGCTACGGGAGCAGCTAAAGAAGGGAAAACGTTGACATTAGAGGTATTTATTTATAGGGAAACAAATAAGTAATACTTTTTTAAACATATATTTAATAAATGTCGTTCTTTGATGAAATAGTATTTTATTTAGTTTTTAACCTTTAAATTTTTCGAGTTTAATATTTATACGTTTTTCTTATTATTTGTCAAGCTCCTGAGCCCTCAACTAGCTACTATCGAGTTCAACCTTGCGAAAGTAAACTCCAAAGCGATTCAACTGACTAAAGGAAAGCCTCCTATGAAAGTGTTATTCGCCGCTGATGAAATTCCTGATGGTTTGCAAACACAAATTAAAATAATAAACCAGAGAGACAATAGAGTTGAAATGAAGATCACGAGAGGAAAATTACGTTGGTATTTGAATTTTTTGAGTTTGCTTAAATTGAATAAGTTTTTAAGCTTAATTGAACCAAATGTATAAATCTAATTCATAAAAATTGATGAGTCAAAAAATAGTGTTGTTTTAATAATTATTTTTATTTTTAAGTTTTGTATTTATTCAAAAAATATATTTTAATTTTCGAAATGTTACCTTTCATTTCAAAATGTTTTCTCAACATTTTACCAGCAATATCTAAGTATTTTTTCAATATCTAAGTTTTTCCAATAACTAAGTTTTTTCCAATATCAAGTTTTTTTTCAATATTCAAGTTTTTTTCAATATCTAAATTTTTTTTCCAATATCTAAGCTTTTTTCCAATATCTAAGTTTTTTCCAAGATCTAAGTTTTTTTCAAGATTTAAGTTTTTTCCAATATCTAAGTTTTTTTCCAATATCTATGTTTTTTACAATATCTAATTTTTTTCCCAAAATTCAAAAATTTTAATCAAAGTTTCTATTAAACTTTTTTGTATATTGACATTTTTATTTTAAGTTTTTTCCTAATTAGGTATTTATTATATTTAAGTTTTTTTATTCAATAGAAATAATAACACCTTTCTTTCAAGCTCCTTCACAGGCGAAAGTTCTCGATCGGAAGGATTGTAAAATTGACACCACCGGCTTCGTTGGCAAAGCGACAGATCTTCAAGCGGACGTACTGGAAGTCGTGAGAATGAGGAAGGATGAGTTTAAAGGCGTTTTAAGCTGCTCCTTCTCTTCCCTTCTCACTGACGTGCAACAGCCCTCTAAATTCCTAATCACGAACTCAGCAACTCCAGGTTAGCTCGTCGGTTTTGTGCTTTGCAAGCTAATTGGAATATTACATTATTCCCTGTTGTCTCTTTGTTACAGACGAAATAAGCATAGACAGAAAAGTGGCTATTTACCGTGGAAAGCCTGTGACTGGAAAGTATAAGTTTGGTGCTCAGAGCGAAAATCAAGTAACAAAACTAGAACTCCAGGTGGTTATAAAGTTTTTCAATTTCAAAAATATTAATGTTAAAATAATTTATTTTTTTTGTTTTATCGATAAATTATGAAGTTCATTTAATAAAATAATGCTATGTTTTTTCTATTTTGAATCGTTTAAAACTTCAAAATATTAATTTCTGAAGTATTTTTTTCAGCTCCTGCAACCTGATGAAGCCTCTATAGAATTCGACATAATAAACGCTGAGGCACAAACAGAAGAGGACACAATAAAAAGGGTCCAAATGGATATTATTAAAAATTCTTCTTTGTATTTCTTTAAGGACGAACTTAAAAGTACCGAGCCTACAGGCTTTAAAATAATACAAAAGAATGAAGCTAGAATTCATATGAAGATTGAACGAAAAGTTGTTGGTTGGTATTTGAAAAGTTTTACTTTGTTGAACCAAACACTTGTCTTTGACCAGAAATCAAAACTAATTGAACTATTTCATTAACCTTATTAACTAGTCCAAAATTCTAAATTAATTTCTTAAATCCCAAGATTTTGAAGAAATGTTGCCGGAACACTCAGGTTTTATAGACAACCACAAAAATTTCTTTCTGAGAAGACCTTCGCACCAGAGAGATATTACTCTGATCCTCAAGGTTTTTAGTTAATAAAAAAAGTTCTATATCAATTTTTTAAAAATTGGTTTTAATTTAATGTCAATACTTTCTTCCTGATTGATTAGATTTTATTTAGATTTAATCAGTTATTTTATCTTTTTAAACTATTCTCTTAAGTAAAATAAACTAATAGAGTAATTCAATGAAAAGTTTCTATACTGAAATTAATTTTTAATAAAGTTTTCGATACAAATTTTATTTTTAAGAAACTTATTCTACAAACACCCTACCCAGACCACGCCAGACTCGTCTAAACCGACGAGCACTTTGACCATTGGTGATGACGTTGTCGAGGTTGGCCGGGTTCCCACGTACTACCACATTCGGCAGAAAGACTTCACTTCTTCCAAAGAACTGCTCATCAAACTGAAGGAAGGTGGTGCGAAAGTGAGGTACACAGTGATCGATGAAAATGGTGAGTTTTTTTTAGCTTGGTGGTTTAGTTCTTCATTCATTATTTATTTGGTTACAGGAAGCATAGACAGTGACGTGGCCATTTACCGTGGAAGGCCTGGGAATGGAACGTATCGGTTTGGAACGCCAGATGGGAAAGATACTGAAATAAAGAAAGTTTTCAAACTTAAGGTATTTCCTAAAGTTGTCAAATTAAAAAATATTTTATTTAATAAAAAAATAGAAACAAAAATTTGGTTTTTACGAAAAAATATGCAATTAATTTAATATTTAATTGCAATTTTTACCTTTAACTTTTTTTAACCTTCAATATATTATTTATTTTTTGTGTGGATTATTTCAGTTTCAGCTTCTGAGCCATGGACCAGCTTCTATAGAGTTTGACATCATAAACTATGGGACTCTGAAATCCGGAGAGTTCAAAACGGTTCAACTTGGCCCGAACGAAGCATCTAAGTATCAGTTATTCTTTGCTGAGGAAATTTACGATCACTTTGCAACAGACTTTAAAATTAAAAACGAGAAAGACGGTATAATTGAAATGAAAATCACGAGAATGCTATATGGTACGTATGTGACAGATTAAAAGTGGGTCAATTGAAACATTTTCCTTGATTAAAAATGAAAATAATTAATACAATTTAAAGGCAATTTGTGAAATAGGCAAAATTTTAAAGCAATCCATGAAATGCTTGATTCAATCAGACAATCTTCAGAATAAATCGTTTCAATTTTGTATAAAAGTTTTATTCAGTTAAATATTTAATTTCAAGAAGTTAGAGGTTAATAGCATTTTATTTATTAAATAGGATAAAATAATTTCAATGTTTAAATTATAATTTTTGTCTACAGTTTGATTGAATAAGACATTCTATCGATTGCCTAAAAATATTAGGAATTCCGTGGGGTTTTCAATTCTTCACTTTGCCTGTAACATATACAGAGTTATTTGTATTTTAATTGAAAAAAACTAAGATAGAATGTTTTGCTGATGAATTTATTGATAACAGTGTAAATATCACGATGTAACAAGAAATAAAAAATTAACTCATAATCATTTTCAAATAACTAAATGCATCAAAATATTAATTTGTTGAACATTACCACCATTTATCCATATATTTAGAAATACTTATTTTTCAAATCGTTTTCAACTTATTTATATGTACTTTCTCTCTTTTTTTATAATCTTTTTGTTAGTTTTATTTTATTATTTATTAAATATCATTTAGTTATCATGTGCACATTTTCACAATTAGTCTTCACAAAACTAGAGCGTTCACACAAACATTCGAAATTACGAAAGAAAAAGTGAAAATAATTCGATCTAGATTTGACAGTTTGCTTTCGTTCCGTGTTTGATCAAGTCTGAAAATAAAAATTAATAATTTTTTGTTTTTAAATTTTATAAACAGCAATCGAAAATGTTTAATTAATTTAAAATGGTCAAACAGGCTCACTTGTACAATGTAACAGGGCCACACAAGAATTCTCATCTTTTCCACAAATCCCTTTTTCCTCCTCATCTTCCTCTCTTCCATGAACTTTGCATTGACTTCTCCCAAGCCAATCCCCCTTGCAACCACCCACAACCTTCATATCCAAACGTCTCAAACGAGGAGTAAAACAAGTCTCCTGCCACCTAGCGAGTCTTTTAAAACTTTCTCTAATCGCCAAAACCTCCAACAACACCGTTAATACCACCACTAAAACCGCCATACACCAGCCCACAGCGCCCACCACCTCTCTCCAGACGCTGAACGCATCTCTCGTCAACACACCTTCAACGAACGTGGCCGCACAAAGAGCGATCATCGCCGTTGGAAACAACACCACAGAGATGTACGCTGTTAGTTCTGAGTGGATGTGCTGTCGCTTGAAGACTCTGTAGGCTTCTTCGTAGCGATTGACCAAGGCCGAACCAATCGTGCTCCCCGAAAAGTTGTCTTGCTGCAGCCAAGAGATGAGGGGTGAGTCGATGAGAAGTGTGTTTATCCAAGCTTCTTTCATCCTTTCTTCCTCCATGCTGAAGCTATAATCATCATCAAGACCACTCTCATCCATATCCATCTTGTACCACCACACCCTCGAAAGATTACTCTTCTTTAGCGCTGTACTTTTCAAAGGCTTTTTCGCGCAAGTGATGATGATGATCACAAGAGTGCTGATAACGATACCGACTAATTGAGCAATTAGTATAACCAGAATGGATGGGATGGCTTGGAAGGATGGAGTGTATCCAAAGGAGTAGTAAAAAGACAAGATGAGAAACGACGAAACCAGCCCTGCAATCCATCCAACCAGCATTCCAGCAGCTCTTTTTCCAGGTTAATTCTAATACGCTATTTACCTATTTTGAAAGCAATTTTCATCTTTATTCATTAAACACCGCTACTAATCCACTTACTCTCTTTGAATTAAATTTCAATATGAATGAATTTAAGACGGCTCTGCTGGTTTGAAGCAGTCGATTGCAGCTGTCTTGGTGGTCAGCCTTCTCTCCTTCTTGCTCCACTACTGATCCCGCCACCGTCAGCCGATGCTGAATGAACTTTAAATATTTAGGAAGATTTATAGAAATAAACTTTCATACATTTGAACCAAATGAGTAGACTTGAAATATATTCACAAAGACATATATTCGTGATTTTGAAAACATTTTGATTGAATGGCGCTTGCAATCATGCGATTATTGGAGGTGTTGAGGCGGTCGGAGTTGATCAAAAACACTTGAGTGAACTTTGTAGAGTTGGAAACAGCTAGATTTGTTCAAATAACCTATCTTGCTATGACTTTTCAAACTTAGATTCAGGTTGGCCTTTTTTTAAAATTAGTTTTCGATGCTGAGTTTTGGGCTTATAGATTGGCATTTTAACTTTTAATCCGCTTCTTTGAATTTATAAGTTGAAAATAAACTTTTCAAGATTTACTAACCTCTTCAGTTCAATTAATCGCCTTCAACATATATATTTGAATAAATATATTATTTCAAAATAACTGTTACGAAAAATTAATTAAACTTAATATTGTGAAATAATTATTAGAAATAGCAAACAGCGCTGTAATTGTTCAAGCCTTCATGAAAACCTTTTAGACTAAATTCCGCGTCGCTACTCCATCAAATTTGCCATCCAAGTAGCCTTGGGGATCATACGGGTTATTCGCCACTAGAAAAGTCTTCATTATTATTAATACTATTCTTAATATTATTAATAATAATATTTAATTTTTACTTATTATTATTGCGTGAAAAACACTTAAAATTTCAAGGATTAACTTGGACTTTGTCAATAAAACACTCAAACATTTTGGGAGTGTTAAGAATCCTCAAGTTAATAAATATCGTATATAATTTTTTTTCTTTAAAAATTTGAATAATTTTATAATATTTTCTTTTTTGCGTATTGATCATTTATTTGCGTATTTATAATAAAAATGTATGAGTTCTCATTAAAACATTTCGAATTGTTTAAAAACTCAACCTTAAAGAAATTGAAGAGCTTTTGAAATAACTTCGGCACCTTGAAGACGAATTGAAAAACAAAAATCTCGATGATTGAGCTCCTCTTCATGATCCAACGCAGTTCTTATATTAGTCGATCTTGAGTCTCCAAACTTCATTCAATCGATCTACATCGACCTCTGCTTCATTTATTTCGTGGTTTAGTTCGATTTATAACTTTGAAGAGCGACTTGGAGGAAGGAAGAATGAGAGAGATGTTGACTTTGGTGGTGCTTTTGGTTGCACTCTCCGCAGGTTTGAGTGCCAGTTATTTTAATTTCATCGTATTTATAAAAATTAAATAAGACTCAAAGATACATTTTTTAAAATATAGTTTTAAAATTCAAGTTTTTTCTTTTCAAGTTTTTTCTTTTTCAAGTTTTTTTCTTTTCAAGTTTTTTTCTTTTCAAGTTTTTTTCTTTTCAAGTTTTTCTCTTTTCAAGTTTTTTTCTTTTCATGTTTTTTTCTTTTCAAGTTTTTTATTTTTAAAGTTTTTTTCTTTTTAAGTTTTTTTCTTTTCGAGTTTTTTTCAATATCTAAGTTTTTTTCTAATATCTAAGTTTTTTTCTAATATCTAAGTTTTTTTCCCATATCTAAGTTTTTTTCCAATATTTATGTTTTTTTCCAATATCTAAGTTTTTTTTCCAATATTTAAGTTTTTACCAATAGCTAAGTTTTTTTCAATTTCTAAGTTTCTTTCAATTTCTAAGTTTTTTCCAATATCTAAGTTTTTTCCAAAATCTAAGTTTTTTTCCAAAATCTAAGTTTTTATCAAAAATCTAAGTTTTTTCCAATATCCAAGTTTTTTTCCAATATCAACGTTTTTTTCCACTATCTAAGTTTTTTTCCAATATCTATGTTTTTTTCTAATATCTAAGTTTTTTTCTAATATCTAAGTTTTTTTACCAATATCTAAGTTTTTTTACCAATATCTAAGTTTTTTTCCAATATCTATGTTTTTTTCCAATATCTTAGTTTTTTTCCAATGTCTAAGTTTTTTTCCAATATCTAAGTTTTTTTCCAATATCTAAGTTTTTTCCAATATCTAAGTTTTTTCCAATATCTAAGTTTTTTACCAACATCTAAGTTTTTTTCCAATATCTAAGTTTTTATCCAATATCTAATTTTTTTTCCAATATCTATGTTTTTTCCCAATATCTAAGTTTTTTTCCAATGTCTAAGTTGTTTTACCAATATCTAAGTTTTTTCTAATATCTAAGTTTTTTACAATATCCAAGTTTTTTTGCAATATCTAAGTTTTTTTCAAATATCTAAGTTTTTTACCAATATCTAAGTTTTTTTCCAATATCTAAGTTTTTTTAATATCTAAGTTTTTTCCCAATATCTAAGTTTTTTTTCCAAATTAAAGTTTTTATATCAAATTTTTATATTAAACTTTTTTATATCTTACATTTTTTAATAAAGTTTTTTCGAATAAAATATTTATTATATTTATTTTTTTTTAATTCAATTGAAATAATAACACATTGATTTTATTTTTCTTCCAAGCTCCTTCACAGACAACTTTTCTCACTCCGACGGATTGTAAAATTGACACTTTTGGCTTAGTTGTCTCCCATCACCAAGAGAGAACTTTGACGTTGGAGGTGGGAAGGATGTCTGTGAAACTGAATTGAACCTGATATACTAACATTAAATTGAGTTTAATAAAATAGGTTTTAATCAAAATAACTAAGTTTTGTTTAAGTAAAATGATTGAATAGAATAATAAAAGTTTTTTAAAATAAAATGGTTTTATAATACTCAAACTGAATTTTATTAAATTAAAATAAATTTGATTGAATAATCTAAGTTTTAAAAAATAAAATATTTTTATTGAATTATTTTACTAATATAAAATCCCATTTAGTTGAAATGAAGCTTAAACATTATTTAAAATAATATTTTTATATTTTCTCCTAGATAAAGACCAATCCATCAAATGTACCAGAAATCGAGTTTAAACTTAAATGGCTTCCAAGAGGTGACTTGGATGTGACTTTGCACGCTGGCAGAAAAACTATCGCTAGAATAGATACAATTTACACTTTGAGTGCAAGAAGTTGTGAATTTGTTGGAGAAGGTGTGGAGATTGAGGCTACCGTAAGCGCTGTAGATTCCCCTATAGGTATGTCATTAAAAACAATTAAATGGAGAAAATTTCAGACATTCTAATTCAACTGTTAGATTTATTAACCAAATTTAATGTTTTCATTTTATATCTGAAGATATTGGTGAGGGTGAAACAGTTGAAATCTTCAAGTTTGACGAAGAGAAGAAACTAAAGATGGCACGTGGTGATAGGGAGCATGTGCCTATACGCTTTGAGGTGCGTTCCTTGTTAAAATGTGGAAAAGTACTTCAAAGGCTACCCCTAATGAGCTAATGTTTTGATAATTCATTAAATTAATGTCTTAAATTTATGTTTAAACCATTAGGAATAATTTAATTTATTTTAGAAAAAAATAAACAAAATGGAATAGAGAATTATGCATTTTTTTTTTCAGGTTAAGGAAAAAGCTGATAAAAAAGCCACTTTTGCTTTCAAACGTGCCAACGTAGATGTAGATCTTCCGAGTCAGAAAGAGACCTTGGTGGTGGTGCCAAAAAGCAAGTTTGTAGATGGTCAGCCTGATACATTAGATGTGACGATGAATGTAGGAGCTGAAGGGCATGTGGTCATCACCAATGCCAAGGGAGGTGAGTAGGGGTGGAGTCGTTTGAAAGCTTAGCGGGACTTTTTGAGACTTTTGATGTTGCAATAGTTTTAGGGCAAAGTATTGTTTGTGGCGTGAATGGGAGAGGTTACGCTTTGGGTGTTCAGGGAAAGAGAGTTTAGAGTAAAAGAAATATTTTTTCGTTTTTTAGTCTCCACAAAACTTGCCAAAAATATTTTTTGGAATTTGAGAAAAAATATGAATTAAAGTTGGAAAGGTTTGAGATCTGGGAGAATGTTTAGTTTAGATATTAAGTGAATCAAGTTAAAGTAATCTTGGAGTAAAACTGTTGAACCCTTGTTCTATAAGTTTAAATCTAGGAATTCTTCAATTCCCAATAAACTTTCCATCCTTTAGAAAAACCCACGATAAAAAAAAACGATAAAAAAATCAACTTTGTTTGTTTCGACACAAGCTGTGCGTTCGACATTGAAAAGAAAGATGAAAATGTTCTTTTCTATGTCGAACTAGAAGCTGGCGTGAGTATTCTCTCGAAATATAAATGATTTTGTGTATTAATCAGTAAAAAGTTTTTTATATACATTTTTGCGATCTGTATATAAAAAAAGTATATTCTTTCTTCATTAAACGCTTCCACATAATGATTCTGTGTTAATTGGGTGCTTTATAAACCACTCTAGGTGCCAGCTACTGCGAAACCAAAGCTGACGGTAGACTCGACGGTGAAACAGGAGATTGAACTTCAAGCAAACGTACTGGAAGTCGTGAGATTGATGAAGGATGAGTTTGGAGACGTTTTAAGCTGTTCCTTCTCTGCATCAGAGTATTCCTTATTCCCAACCTGGAACTTATTATCTTTTTTTGTAGTAAAGCCCCCTACATTCCTAATCAAGAACTCAGCTACTCCAGGTTAGCTCGTCGGTTTGTGTTTTGCAAGCAAATTGGAATATTAAATTATTCCCTGTTGTCTCTTTGTTACAGACGAAGTGATGATAAACAGCGACGTGGCCATTTACCGTGGAAAGCCTGCGACTGGAACGTATAAGTTTGGTGATCAGAGCGAATATCAAGTAACAAAACTAGAACTCCAGGTGGTTATAAAGTTTTTCAATTGTAAAAATATTAATGTTAAAATAAAAAATTTTATTGTTCCATCGATAAATTATGAAGTTTATTTAATAAAATAATGCTATGTTTTTTCTATTTTTGAATCGTTTAAAACTTTAAAATATTGATTTTCGAATTATTTTTCAGCTCCTGCAACCTGATGATGCCTCTATAGAATTCAACATAATAAACACTGAGACACAAACAGAGGAGGACACAATTAAAAGGGTCCAAATGGATATTCTTAAAAATTTTTCTTTGTATTTCTTTAAGGACGAACTTAAAAGTACCGAGCCTACAGGCTTTAAAATAATACAAAAGAATGAAGCTAGAGTTCATATGAAGATTGAACGAACAGTTTTTGGTTGGTATTTGAAAGTTTTAACTTCGATGAACCAAACACTTGTCTTTGACCAGAAATCAAAACTAATTGAACTATTTCATTAACCTTATTAACTAGTCCAAAATTCTAAATTAATTTCTGAAATCCCTAGATTTTGAAGAAATGTTGCCGGAACACTCAGGTTTTCTAGACAACCACAAAAATTTCTTTCTGAGAAGACCTTCGCACCAGAGAGATATTACTCTGATCCTCAAGGTTTTTAGTTGATAAAAAAAGTTCTATATCAATTTTTTTTAAATTGGTTTTAATTTAATGTCAAAACTTTCTTCCTGATTGATTAGATTTTATTTAGATTTAATCAGTTATTTTATCTTTTTAAACTATTCTCTTAAGTAAAATAAACTAATAGAGTAATTCAATGAAAAGTTTCTATACTGAAATTAATTTTTAATAAAGTTTTCGATACAAATTTTATTTAAAAAAAACTTATTCTACAAACACCCTACCCAGACCACGCCAGACTCGTCTAAACCGACGAGCACTTTGACCATTGGTGATGACGTTGTCGAGGTTTGTCGGGCTCCCACGTACTACCACATTCGGCAGAAAGACTTCACTTCTTCCAAAGAACTGCTCATCAAACTGAAGGAAGGTGGTGCGAAAGTGAGGTACACAGTGATCGATGAAAATGGTGAGTTTTTTTTAGCTTGGTGGTTTAGTTCTTCATTTATTATTTATTTGGCTACAGGAAGCATAGACAGTGACGTGGCCATTTACCGTGGAAGGCCTGGGAATGGAACGTATCGGTTTGGAATGCCAGATGGGAAAGATACTGAAATAAAAAAAGTTTTCAAACTTAAGGTATTTCTTAAAGTTGTCAAATTAAAAAATATTTTATTTAATTAAAAAATAGAAACAAAAATTTTGTTTTTACGACAAAATATGCAATTAATTTTATATTTAATTGCAATTTTTACCTTTAACTTTTTTTAACCTTCAATATATTATTTTTTATTGTTTTTGATTATTTCAGTTTCAGCTTCTGAGCCATGGACCAGCTTCTATAGAGTTTGACATCATAAACTATGGGACTCTGAAATCCGGAGAGTTCAAAACGGTTCAACTTGGCCCGAACGAAGCATCTAAATATCAGCTATTCTTTGCTGAGGAAATTTACGATCACTTTGCAACAGACTTTAAAATTAAAAACGAGAAAGACGGGATAATTGAAATTAAAATAACGAGAATGCTATATGGAACGTATGTTACAGATTAAAAGTGGTTGAATTGAAACATTTTCCTTGATTAAAAATGAAAATAATTAAGACAATTTAAGGCAATTTGTGAAAGAGGCAAAATTTTCAGACAATCCATGGAATGCCTAATTTAATCAATCTTTAGAATAAATCATTTCTTTCGATTTTGTATAATAGTTTTATTCAGTTAAATATTTTATTGCAAGAAGTTAGAGATTAATAGCATTTTATTTAATAAATCTGAAAAAATAATCTCAATGTTTAGTTTTATAATTTTTGTTTACAGTTTGATTGAATAAGGCATTCTATCGATTACCTAAAAATATTAGGAATCCCATTGATTTTTCAATTCTATACTTTGCCGGTAACATATAGAACCGTTATTTGTATTTTAATTAAAAAACTAAGATAGAATGTTTTGGTGATGAATTTATTGATAACAGTGTAAATATCACGATGTAAAAAGAAATAAAAAATTATTTCAATCATTTTCAAATAACTAAATGCATCAAAATATTAATTTGTTGAACATTACCACCATCCATATATTTAGAAATACTTATTTTTCAAATCGTTTTCAACTTATTTATATGTACTTTCTCTCTTTTTATATAATCTTTTTGTTAGTTTTGTTTTATTATTTATTAAATATCATTTAGTTATCATGTGCACATTTTCACAATTAGTCTTCACAAAACTAGGGCGTTCACACAAACATTCGAAATTACGAAAGAAAAAGGGAAAATAATTCGATCTAGATTTGACAGTTTGCTTTCGTTCCGTGTTTGATCAAGTCTGAAAATAAAAATTAATAATTTTTTGTTTTTAAATTTAATAAACAACGATCGAAAATGTTTAATTAATTTAAAATGGTCAAACAGACTCACTTGTACAATGTAGCAGGGCCACGCAAGAATTCTCATCTTTTCCACAAATCCCTCCCTCTTTCTCATCCTCCTCTCTTCCATGAACTTTGCATTGACTTCTCTCAAGCCAATCCCCCTTGCAACCACCCACAACCTTCATATCCAAACGTCTCAAACGAGGAGTGAAACAAGTCTCCTGCCACCTAGCGAGCCTTTTAAAACTTTCTCTAATCGCCAAAACCTCCAACAACACCGTTAATACCACCACTAAAACCGCCATACACCAGCCCACAGCGCCCACCACCTCTCTCCAGACGCTGAACGCATCTCTCGTCAACACACCTTCAACGAACGTGGCCGCACAAAGAGCGATCATTGCCGTTGGAAACAACACCGCAGAGATGTACGCTGTTAGTTCTGAGCGGATGTGCTGTCGCTTGAAGACTCTGTAGGCTTCTTCGTAGCGATTGACCAAGGCCGAACCAATCGTGCTCCCCGAAAAGTTGTCTTGCTGCAGCCAAGAGACGAGGGGTGAGTCGATGAGAAGTGTGTTGATCCAAGCTTCTTTCATCCTTTCTTCCTCCATGCTGAAGCTATAATCATCATCAAGACCACTCTCATCCATATCCATCTTGAACCACCACACCCATGAAAGATTACTCTTCTTTAGCGCTGTACTTTTCAAAGGCTTTTTCGCGCAAGTGATGATGATGATCACAAGAGTGCTGATGACGATACCGACTAGTTGAGAAATTAGAATAACCAGGATGAATGGGATGGCTTGGAAGGATGGAGTGTATCCAAAGGAGTAGTAAAAAGACAGGATGAGAAACGACGAAACCAGCCCTGCAATCCATCCAACCAGCATTCCAGCAGCTCTTTTCCAGGTTAATTCTAATACGCTTTTTACCTATTTTGAAACGCAATTTTCATCTTTATTCATTAAACACCACCACTAATCCACTTACTCTCTTTGAATTAAATTCCACTATGAATGAATTTAAGACGGCTCTGCTGGCTTGAAGCAGTCGATTGCAGCTGTCTTGGTGGTCAGCCTTCTCTCCTTCTTGCTCCACTACTGATCCCGCCACCGTCAGCCGATGCTGAATAAACTTTAAATATTTAGATAGATTTAGAGAAATAAACTTTCATACATTTGAACCAAATGAGTAGACTTGAAATATATTCACAAAGACATATATTCGTGATTTTAAAACATTTCGATTGAATGGCGTCGCTACTCCATCAAAGTGGCCCTGGGGATCGTACGGGTTATACGCCACTAGAAGGGTTCTCATTATTATTAATACTATTCTTAATATTATTAATAATAATATTCATTTTTTACTTTTTATTATTATTGCGTAAAAACACTTAAAATTTCAAGGATTAACTTGGACTTAGTCAATAAAACACTCAACCATTTTGGGAGTGTTAAGAATCCTCAAGTTAATAAATATCGTATAAAAAATTTGTTTCTGATTTAATATAATAATGATTATTTAAGAATAATCATTGTTTTTCTTCTAAAGTTCGAATAATTTTAATATGTTTCCTTTTTTGCGTATTGATCATTTATTTGCGTATTTATAATAAAAATGTATGAGTTCTCGAAAACATTTCGAATTGTTTAAAGGCTCAACCTTAAAGACAATTGAAAAGCTTTTGAAATAACTTCGTCACACTTCTACCGTACAGACGACTTATAATTATAATTTTTATTATAAAAAGTATAACAAGAATAATAATAATAATAATAATAATAATAATGATAATAATAATAATAATAAGAATAAAGTAGTTGTTCTTGAATTTTAGGACGTTCTATTCGAGTTCTAATTTGAATAATTTAAAAACTCAACCTTTAACACAATTGAAGAGCTTTTGAAATAACTTCGGCACCTTGAAGACGAATTGAAAACAAAAATCTCGATGATTGGCCCCTCTTCACGATCCGACGCAGTCCTTATATAAGTCGATCTTGAGTCTCCGAACTTCATTCAATCGATCTACATCGACCTCTGCTTCATTAACTTCGTGGTTTAGTTCGATTTATAACTTTGAAGAGCGACTTGGAGGAAGGTAGAATGGGAGAGATGTTGACTTTGGTGGTGCTTTTGGTCGCACTCTCCGCAGGTTTGAGTGCCAGTTATTTTAATTTCATCGTATTTATTAAAATTAAATAGGACTCAAAGATACATTTTTTTTAATGAAAGTTTTCAAATTCAAGTTTTTTTTCAAGTTTTTTTCCAATATCTTAGTTTTTTCCAATATCTTAGTTTTTTCCAATATCTAAGTTTTTTTTCCAATATCTGAGTTTTTTCCAATATCTATGTTTTTTTCCTAATATCTAAGTTTTTTTCCAATATCTAAGTTATTTTTCTAATATCTAAGTTTTTTTCCAATATCTGTGTTTTTTTTCCAATTTCTAAGTATTTTTCCAATATCTAAGTTTTTTTCCAATACCTAATTTTTTTCCAATATTTTAGTTTTTTCTAATATCTAAGTTTTTTTCCAATATCTAAGTTTTTTTCCAATATCAAAGTTTTTTTACCAATATCTAAGTTTTTTACCAATATCTAAGTTTTTTTCTAATATCTAAGTTTTTCCCAATATCTAAGTTTTTTTTCCAATATCTAAGTTTTTTCCAATATCTATGTTTTTTTCCCAATATCTATGTTTTTTTCCCAATATCTATGTTTTTTTCTAATAAATAAGTTTTTTCAATATCTAAGCTTTTTCCAATATCTATGTTTTTTCCAATATCTAGGTTTTTTTCCAATATCTAATTTTTTTCCAATATCTAAGTTTTTTCCAATATCTATGTTTTTTCCCAATATCTAAGTTTTTTTCCAATAACTAAGTTTTTTCAATATCTAAGCTTTTCCCAATATCTATGTTTTTTCCAATATCTAGGTTTTTTTCCAATATCTAATTTTTTTCCAATATTTTAGTTTTTTCCAATTTCTAAGTTTTTTCCAATAACTAAGTTTTTTTCCAATATCTAAATTTTTTACCAATATCTTAGTTTTTTACTAATATCTAAGTTTTTCCCAATATCTAAGTTTTTTTCCAATATCTAAGTTTTTTTCCAATATCTAAGTTTTTCCCAATATCTAAGTTTTTTATAATATCTAAGTTTTTTACCAATATCTAAGTTTTTTTCCAATATCTAAGTTTTTCCCAATATCTAAGTTTTTTCCAATATCTAAGTTTTTTACCAATATCTAAGTTTTTTTCCAATATCTAAGTTTTTTCTAATATCTAAGTTTTTTCCAATATCTAAGTTTTTTTTCCAATATCTGAGTTTTTTCCAATATCTATGTTTTTTTCCTAATATCTAAGTTTTTTTCCAATATCTAAGTTATTTTTCTAATATCTAAGTTTTTTTCCAATATCTGTGTTTTTTTCCAATTTCTAAGTATTTTTCCAATATCTAAGTTTTTTTCCAATACCTAATTTTTTTCCAATATTTTAGTTTTTTCTAATATCTAAGTTTTTTTCCAATATCTAAGTTTTTTTCCAATATCAAAGTTTTTTTACCAATATCTAAGTTTTTTACCAATATCTAAGTTTTTTTCTAATATCTAAGTTTTTCCCAATATCTAAGTTTTTTTTCCAATATCTAAGTTTTTTCCAATATCTATGTTTTTTTCCCAATATCTATGTTTTTTTCCCAATATCTATGTTTTTTTCTAATAAATAAGTTTTTTCAATATCTAAGCTTTTTCCAATATCTATGTTTTTTCCAATATCTAGGTTTTTTTCCAATATCTAATTTTTTTCCAATATCTAAGTTTTTTCCAATATCTATGTTTTTTCCCAATATCTAAGTTTTTTTCCAATAACTAAGTTTTTTCAATATCTAAGCTTTTCCCAATATCTATGTTTTTTCCAATATCTAGGTTTTTTTCCAATATCTAATTTTTTTCCAATATTTTAGTTTTTTCCAATTTCTAAGTTTTTTCCAATAACTAAGTTTTTTTCCAATATCTAAATTTTTTACCAATATCTTAGTTTTTTACTAATATCTAAGTTTTTCCCAATATCTAAGTTTTTTTCCAATATCTAAGTTTTTTTCCAATATCTAAGTTTTTCCCAATATCTAAGTTTTTTATAATATCTAAGTTTTTTACCAATATCTAAGTTTTTTTCCAATATCTAAGTTTTTCCCAATATCTAAGTTTTTTCCAATATCTAAGTTTTTTACCAATATCTAAGTTTTTTTCCAATATCTAAGTTTTTTCTAATATCTAAGTTTTTTCCAATATCTAATTTTTTTTCCAATATCTAAGTTTTTTTACCAATATCTAAGTTTTTTTTCAATATCTAAGTTTCTTCTAATGTCTAAGTATTTTTCCAATATCTAAGTTTTTTTCCAATACCTAGTTTTTTTCCAATATTTTAGTTTTTTCTAATATCTAAGTTTTTTTCCAATATCTAAGTTTTTTTCCAATATCAAAGTTTTTTACCAATATCTAAGTTTTTTACCTATATCTAAGTTTTTTTCTAATATCTATGTTCTTCCAATATCTATGTTTTTTTCCCAATATCTATGTTTTTTTCCCAATATCTATGTTTTTTTCCCAATATCTAAGTTTATTTCCAATAACTAAGTTTTTTCAATATCTAAGCTTTTTCCAATATCTATGTTTTTTCCAATATCTAGGTTTTTTTCCAATATCTAATTTTTTTCCAATATTTTAGTTTTTTCCAATTTCTAACTTTTTTTCCAATATCTAAGTTTTTTTTCAATATCTTATTTTTTACCAATATCTAAGTTTTTCCCAATATCTAAGTTTTTTTCCAACATCTAAGTTTTTTTCCAGTATCTAAGTTTTTTCTAATATCTAAGTTTTTTCCAATATCTAAGTTTTTTTCCAATATCTAAGTTTTTTTTACCAATATCTAATTTTTTTTCAATATCTAAGTTTCTTCTAATATCTAAGTATTTTTCCAATATCTAAGTTTTTTTCCAATACCTAATTTTTTTTCAATATTTTAGTTTTTTCTAATATCTAAGTTTTTTTCCAATATCTAAGTTTTTTTCCAATATCAAAGTTATTTACCAATATCTAAGTTTTTTACCAATATCTAAGTTTTTCTCTAATATCTAAGTTTTTCCCAATATCTAAGTTTTTTTCCAATATCTAAGTTTTTTCCAATATCTATGTTTTTTTCCCAATATCTATGTTTTTTTCCCAATATCTATGTTTTTTTCCCAATATCTAAGTTTTTTTCCAATAACTAAGTTTTTTCAATATCTAAGCTTTTTCCAATATCTATGTTTTTTCCAATATCTAGGTTTTTTTTCAATATCTAAATTTTTTCTAATATCTAAGTTTTTTTACCAATTTCTCAGTTTTTTTACCAATATCCAAGATTTTTTCCAATATCTAGTTTTTTATAATATCTAAGTTTTTTACCAATATCTCAGTTTTTTTACCAATATCCAAGATTTTTTCCAATATCTAGTTTTTTTCCAATATCTAAGTTTTTTTCCAATATCTAAGTTTTTTTCCAATATCTAAGTTTTTTTCTAATATCTAAGTTTTTTTACCAATATCTAAGTTTTTTTCTAATATCTAAGTTTTTTTCCAATATCTAAGTTTTTTTACCAATATCTAAGTTTTTTTCTAATATCTAAGTTTTTTTCCAATATCTAAGTTTTTTTACCAATATCTAAGTTTTTTTTCAATATCTAAGTTTCTTCTAATATCTAATTTTTTTTCCAATATCTAAGTTTTTTCCCAATATCTAAGTTTTTTTCTAATATCTAAGTTTTTCCCAATATCTAAGTTTTTTTCCAATATCTAAGTTTTTTTCCAATATCTAAGTTTTTTTACCAATATCTAATTTTTCCAATATCTAAGTTTTTTCTAATATCTAAGTTTTTTCCAATATCTAAGTTTTTTATCCAATATCTTAGTTTTTTACCAATTACTAAGTTTTTTTCCAATATTTTAGTTTTTTCTAATATTTAAGTTTTTTTCCAATATCTAAGTTTTTTTCCAATATCAAAGTTTTTTACCAATATCTAAATTTATTACCAATATTTAAGTTTTTTTCCAATATCCAAGTTTTTTTCCGATATCTATTTTTTTCCCAAAAATAAAGTTTTTATATCAAATTTTTATATTAAACTTTTTTATATATTACATTTTTTTAAATAAGTTTTTTCTAATTAAGTATTCATAATATTTAAGTTTTTTTACAATTCAATAGAAATAATAACACCTTTATTTCATCTCTCTTTCAAGCTCCTTCACAGGCAAAAGTTCTCACTCCGACGGATTGTAAAATTGACACTTCCAGCTTCAATGGCAAAGAGAGAACTTTGACGTTGGAGGTGGGAAGGATGTCTATGAAACTGAATTGAACCTGATATACTACAATTAAATTGAGTTTAATAAAATAGGTTTTAATCAAAATAACTAAGTTTTGTTTAAGTAAAATGCTTCAATAGAATAATACACGTTTTAAACAAATAAAATGATTTTAATATAGTAAAATCTACACTCAAACTGAATTTTATTAAATTAAAATGAAATCGATTGAATAATCTAAATTTTAAAAAATAAAATATTTTTATTGAATTATTTTACTAATACAAGATCCTATTTAGTTGAAATGAAGATTAAACATTATTTAAAATAATATTTTTTATATCCTTCTAGATAAAGACCAACCCCTCAAATGTACCAGAAATCGAGTTTAAACTTGAAAGGCTAGGGCTTCCAGAAGATGAAATAGATGTGCACGCTGACAGGAAAACAATCGCTCAAATATATCCAACTAAAGCCGAAACACCTTGTGAATTTATTGGAAAAGATGTGGAGATTGAGGCTACCGTAAGCACTGTGGATTCCCCTATAGGTATGTCACTAGAAAAATAATTAAAAGAAGATAAATTCAGGCATTGTAATTCAACTAATAGAATTTATTGAACAAATTTAATGTTTTCATTTTATATCTCAAGTTATTAGTGAAGGTGAAACAGTTGAAATCTTCAAGTTTTACGGAGAGAAGAAACTAAAGATGACACGTGGAAAGAGGGAGCTTGTGCCTATCAGCTTTGAGGTGCGTTCCTTGTTAAAATCTGAAAAAAGTAATTTAGATGCACCCTTAATGAGCTAATGTTTTACAAATTTAAGAAATTAGTTTCCTAGATTTATGTGTAACTCATTATGAATGATTAAAAAAAAAAAATTTCAACACAATTTAAAAGTTATTTCAACCTACGAGCAGGTTAAGAGTGGGTATAAAAATCAAGCAACTTTTACTCTCAAATCTGGCCAACAAACTATAGACCTTCCGAGTCAGAAAGAGACCTGGGTAATGGTGCCAAAAGACAAGTTTGTAGATGGTCAGCCTGATACATTAGAGATAAATGTAGGGGCTAACGGGATTGTGGTCATCACCAATGCCAAGGGAGGTGAGTAGGGGTGGAGTCGTTTGAGAGCTTAGCGGGACTTTTTGAGAGTTTTGATGTTGCAATAATGCGAAGCGGAAAATATTGTTTGTGGCGTGATGGAAGTTGGGATGGGAGTTAGAAAGGTTCGGGAGGAATGGGAGGGTTTCCGCTTTTGTTGTTTAGGGAAAGTGAGTTTTAAGTATTAAAATATTTCAGTTGTTTATTCTCCACAAAACTATCGAAAATATTGTTTGGAATTTGATGAAAAATATGGATTAAAATTTGAAATATTTTTGTTTTAGATATTAAGTAAATCAAGTTAAAGTAATCTTGGAGTAAAACACTGAGTCCTTGTTCTATAAGTTCGAATCTATGAATTCTTTGATTCCCAATAAATTCTCCATCCTTTAGCGAAACCCACGATCAAACAAAGCGATAAAAAGACCAACTTTGTTTGTTTGGCGAAAAGCTGTGCGTTCGACATTGAAAAGAAAAAAGATAATGTTCTTCTCTATGTCGAACTCGAAGCTGGCGTGAGTATTCTCTCGAAATATAAATGATTTTGTCTTTTAATCAGTAAAAAAGTTTTTATATACATTTTTGCGATCTGTATATGAAAAATTATTTTTTGTCTTGATTAAATTTTTCACTTGCTTTTCTGTTAATTTGGTGCTTTATAAACCATCCTAGGATCCAGCTACTGAGAAACCAAAGCTGATGGTAGACTCGAAGGTGAAACAGGAGATTGATCTTCAAACGGACGTACTGGAAGTTGTAAGATTGAAGAAAGATGAGTTTGGAGCCGTTTTAAGCTGCTCCTTCTCTTCCCTTCTCACTGATGTGCAACAGCCTTCTACATTCCTAATCACGAACTCAGCAACTCCAGGTTAGCTCGTCGGTTTTGTGCTTTGCAAGCTCATTTATTTAGTTGAATTAACTCCCGTTGTCTCTTTGTTACAGACGATGTGATGATAAACAAACACGTGGCCATTTACCGTGGAAAGTCTGTGGCTGGAACGTATCAGTTTGGTGAAGCTAAAGAATGGGAACAGTTAGGAGGAGATGATAAAGTGTTATCACTAGAGGTATTTATTTATAGGGGAACAAATATTATGTTGAAAACGTATACTTAATAAATTTCGTTCTTTTATTTAGTTTTTAACCTTTCAAATTTTTTAAAGTTCAATATTTAAAAGTTTTTATTATTATTTGTCAAGCTCCTGAACCCTCAAAAAGCTACTATCAAGTTCAACCTTGCGAAAGTAAAACGCAAGGTTTCAGACAAAGTGGTTCAGCTGGCTAAGGAAAACCCTCCTGTAGAAGTGTTATTCGTTAGAAAAATAATTCCTGATAGTTTGCAAACACCATTTGAAATTATAAACCAGTATGACAATAGAGTTGAAATAAAGATCACGAGAGGATTATTACGTTGGTATTTAAGCTTTTTGAATTGCTTAAATTGAATCAGTTTTTAAGCTAAATTGAACCAAATGTGTAAATCTTATTCAAAAAGTTGATAAGTCAAAAAATAGTGTTGTTTTAATAATGATTGTTTCACAATTTTGTATTTATTTGGAAAATATATTTTAATTTTCGAAATGTACTTTCATTTCAAAATCTTCTCTCAACATTTTTTGCAGCAATATCTAAGTTTTTTTCCAATACCTAAGTTTTTTTCCAATATCTAAGTTTTTTTCCAATATCTAAGTTTTTTCCAATATCTAAGTTTTTTTCCAATATCTAAGTTTTTTTCCAATATCTAAGTTTTTTTCCAATATCTAAGTTTTTCCAATATCTAAGTTTTTTCTAATATCTAAGTTTTTTTTCCAATATCAAAGTTTTTTTTCAATATGCAAGTTTTTTCCAATATGCAAGTTTTTTCCAATATCTAAGTTTTTTTTCCAATATCTAAGTTTTTTTTCAATTCCAAGTTTTTTTCCCAATATCTAAGTTTTTTTTCCAATATCTCAGTTTTTTTCAATGTCTATCTTTTTTCCATTATCTAAGCTTTTTTTCAATATCTAAGTTTTTTTTCCAATATCTAAGTTTTTTTTCAATTCCAAGTTTTTTTCCCAATATCTAAGTTTTTTTTCCAATATCTCAGTTTTTTTCAATGTCTATCTTTTTTCCATTATCTAAGCTTTTTTTCAATATCTAAGTTTTTTTTCCAATATCTAAGTTTTTTCCCAATATCTAAGTTTTTTTCAAATATCTAAGTTTTTTTCCAATATCTGAGTTTTTTTCCAATATCTAAGTTTTTTTCAATATCTATGTTTTTTCCATTATCTAAGTTTTTTTCAATATCTAAGTTTTTTTCAATATTTAAGTTTTTTTTCCAATATCTAAGTTTTTTTAAATATCTATGTTTTTTCCATTATCTAAGTTTTTTTTTCCAATATCTATGTTTTTTTCAATATCTATTTTTTTCCCAATATCTAAGTTTTTTCCCAATATCTAAGTTTTTTTCAAATATCTAAGTTTTTTCTTAATATCTAAGATTTTTTCCAAGATCTAAGTTTTTTTCAATATCTAAGTTTTTTTCCAATATCTAAGTTTTTTTTCCGCAAAATTCAAATTTGTATATCAAAATGTTATATTAAACTTTTTTTCATATTAAATTTTTTAATATTTGTTATATTGGAGTTTTTCTATTTAAGTATTTGTTATATTGAAGTTTTTCTGTTTAAGTATTTATAATATTTTTACTTTTTTTTATTCAATAGAAATAATCACACCTTAATTTCATCTTCTCTTTCAAGCATCTTCAAAAGTTCTCACTCCGACGGATTGTAAACTTGCCACTTCCAGATTCATGAACCTAGGGGGAACTTTGACGTTGGAGGTGGGAAGGATGTCTATGAAAGTCACTTGAACCTGATATACTAAAATTAAATTGAGTTTAATAAAATAGGTTTTAATCAAAATAACAAAGTTTTGTTTAAATAAAATAATTCAATAGAATGATACACGTTTTAAACAAATAAATTGATTTTAATATAGTAAGATCAACACTCAAATGAATTCAAAAATGATTTTGAATAATATTTTAATAAATTTTTTCAGATAAAGAAAAACCCACCAAGTGTGCTCGAAATCAAGCTTAAACTTAAATGGGTTTTATTTCATGACGAGGATGTGACTTTGCACGCTGGCAGGAAAACTATCGTTAGACTAATTCCAACTAGAACCGATTCACCTTGTGAGTTTGCTGGAGCAGGTGTGGAGATTGAGGCTACCACAAGCGCTGTGGATTCCCCTATAGGTATGTCATTGAAAAAATAATTAAACGGAAAAAATTCAGACATTCTAATTCAACTGTTAGATTTATTAACCAAATTTAATGTTTTCATTTATATCTCAAGATATTGGTGAGGGTGAAACAGTTGAAATCCTTAAGTTTGGTATAGAGAAGAAACTAAAGATGACACGTGGAAAGAGGGAGTTTGTGCCTATCAGCTTTGAGGTGCGTTCCTTGTTAAAATGAAGAAAAATACTTCAAAGGCTACCCCTAATGAGCCAATGTTTTGATAATTCATTAGAGTTCCCACATTTAGATTTAATTTATAATGAATTATTTAATTAATTAAAGGAAAAAATAAGCACACATCAAACGATACACCCCTAATGAGCTAATTTTTAACAAATTTATGAAATTATTTTCCCACGTTTATGTGTAACCCATTAGGAATAATTTTTTTAATCAACACAATTCAAACGATAATTCAACCTACGAGCAGGTTAAGGGAAAAGATGATAAAAAAGCCACTTTCACTCTCAATCCTGCCCAACCACCTATAGCTCTTCCCAGTCAGAAAGAGACCTTGGTGGTGGTGCCAAGATCTAGATATGTAGATGGTCAGACTATTACATTAGATGTGACAATGAATGTAGGGTATAAGGGGCATGTGGTCATCACCAATGCCAAGGGAGGTGAGTAGGGGTGGAATCGTTTGAAAGCTTAGCGGGTCTTTTTGAGAGTTTTGATGTTGCAATGATGTGAAGCGGAAAATATTGTTTGTGGCGTGATGAAAGTTGGGATGGAAGTTTGGAAAGGTTCGGGAGGAGTGGGAGAGTTTCCGCTTTGGGTGTTTAAGGAAAGTGAGTTTAGAGTAAAAGAAATTTGTTCTCATTGTTTATTCTCCACGAAACTATCGAAAATATTGTTTGGAATTTGATGAAAAATATGGATTAAAACTTTAAATATTTTTGTTTTAGATATTAAGTAAATCGAATAAATGTAAAACACTCTTGAGTCCTTGTTTAATTCAATGAAATCTTTTATTACCAATAAACTCTCCATCCTTTAGAAATACCCACGATCAAACAATACGATAAAGAGACCAACTTTGTTTGTTTGGACCAAAGTTGTAAGTTCGACATTGAAAAGAAAAAAGATAATGTTCTTCTCTATGTCGAACTCGAAGCTGGCGTGAGTATTCTCTCGAAATATAAATGATTTTGTCTTTTAATCAGTAAAAAGTTTTTTAAATAAATTTCTTGCGATCTGTATATAAAAAATTATATTTTTGTCTTCATTAAACGTTTCCACATAATGATTTTGTGTTAATTGGGTGCTTTATAAACCACTCTAGGTGCCAGCTACTGCGAAACCAAAGCTGACGGTAGAATCGACGGTGAAACACGAGATGGAACTTCAAGCGAACGTACTGGAAGTCGTAAGATTGAGGAAGGATGAGTTTGGAGGCGTTTTAAGCTGCTCCTTTTCTTCACCAGAGCCTTTTAAATTGATTTCGAATGCAGTAAAGCCTTTTACATTCCCAATCATAAAGCCTTCTCCATTCCTAATCACGAACTCAGCAACTCCAGGTTAGCTCGTCGGTTTTGTGTTTTGTAAGCAAATTGGAATATTAAATTATTCCCTGTTGTCTCTTTGTTACAGACAAAGTAATGATAGACAGAAAAGTGGCTATTTACCGTGGAAAGCCTGCGACTGGAACGTATCAGTTTGGTGCTCAGAGCGAATATCAAGTAACAAAAATAGAACTCCAGGTGGTTATAAAGTTTTTCATTTTTATAAATATTAATATTAAAATATTTTTTTTTCCAATTGTTTTATTGAATAATTATAAAGTTCATTTAATAAAATAATGCTATGTTTTTTCTATTTTTGAATCGTTTAAAACTTTAAAATATTCATTTCTGAAGTTTTTTTTCAGCTCCTGCAACCTGATGAAGCCTCTATAGAATTCGACATAATAAACGCTGAGGCACAAACAGAAGAAGACACAATAAAAAGGGTCCAAATGGATATTATTAAAAATTCTTCTTTGTATTTCTTTAAGGACGAACTTAAAAGTACCGAGCCTACAGGCTTTAAAATAATACAAAAGAATGAAGCTAGAGTTCATATGAAGATTGAACGAACAGTTTTTGGTTGGTATTTGAAAATTTTAACTTTGTTGAACCAAACACTTGTCTTTGACCAAAAGTCAAAACTAATTGAACTATTTCATTAACCTTATTAACTAGTCCAAAATTCTAAATTAATTTCTGAAATCCCTAGATTTTGAAGAAATGTTGCCGGAACACTCAGGTTTTCTGGACAACCACAAAAATTTCTTTCTGAGAAGACCTTCGCACCAGAGAGATATTACTCTGATCCTCAAGGTTTTTAGTTAATAAAAAAAAGTTCTATATCAATTTTTTTTAAATTGGTTTTAATTTAATGTCAAAACTTTCTTCCTGATTGATTAGATTTTATTTAGATTTAATCAGTTATTTTATCTTTTTAAACTATTCTTTTAAGTAAAATAAACTAATAACACAACACAACAGTTTATTTGCAAGCAAATAAATTCCGAAATCGAAGCAAATAAATGCAATTCAATGAAAAGTTTCTATACTGAAATTAATTTTTAATAAAGTTTTCGATACCAATTTTATTTTTAACAAACTTATTCTACAAACACCCTACCCAGACCACGCCAGACTCGTCTAAACCGACGAGCACTTTGACCATTGGTGATGACGTTGTCGAGGTTGGCCGGGTTCCCACGTACTACCACATTCGGCAGAAAGACTTCACTTCTTCCAAAGAACTGCTCATCAAACTGAAGGAAGGTGGTGCGAAAGTGAGGTACACAGTGATCGATGAAAATGGTGAGTTTTTTTTAGCTTGGTGGCTTAGTTCTTCATTTATTATTTATTTGGCTACAGGAAGCATGGACAGTGACGTGGCCATTTACCGTGGAAGGCCTGGGAATGGAACGTATCGGTTTGGAATGCCAGATGGGAAGGATACTGAAATAAAGAAAGTTTTCAAACTTAAGGTATTTTCTAAAGTTGTCAAATTAAAAAATATTTTATTTAATAAAAAAATAGAAACAAAAATTTGGTTTTTACGACAAAATATGCAATTAATTTTATATTTAATTGCAATTTTTACCTTTAACTTTTTTTAACCTTCAATATATTATTTTTTATTGTTTTTGATTATTTCAGTTTCAGCTTCTGAGCCATGGACCAGCTTCTATAGAGTTTGACATCATAAACTATGGGACTCTGAAATCCGGAGAGTTCAAAACGGTTCAACTTGGCCCGAACGAAGCATCTAAATATCAGTTATTCTTTGCTGAGGAAATTTACGATCACTTTGCAACAGACTTTAACATAAAAAACGATAAAGACGGTATAATTGAAATGAAAATCACGAGAATGCTATATGGTACGTATGTGACAGATTAAAAGTCGTTGAATTGAAACATTTTCCTTGATTAAAAATGAAAATAATTAAGACAATTTAAGGCAATTAGTGAAATAGGAAAAAATTATTAAGCAATCCATTGAATGCCTGATTCAATCAGACAATCTTCTGAATAAATCGTTTCTTTCAATTTTATATAATAGTTTTATTCAGTTAAATATTTTATTGCAAAAGGTTAGAGGTTAATAGCATTTTATTTAATAAATCTGAAAAAATAATTTTAATGTTTAATTTTATAATTTTTGTCTACATTTTGATTGAATAAGACATTCTATCGATTGCCTAAAAATATTAGGAATTCCGTGGATTTTTCAATTCTACACTTTGCCGGGAACATATACATAGTTATTTGTATTTTAATTAAGAATACTAAGATAGAATGTTTTGCTGATGAATTTATTGATAACAGTGTAAATATCACGATGTAACAAGAAATAAAAAAAGTATTTCATAATCATTTTCAAGTAACTAAATGCATCACAATATTAATTTGTTAAACATTACCATCATTCATCCATATATTTAGAAATACTTATTTTTCAAATTGTTTGCAACTTATTTATATGTACTTTCTCTCTTTATTTTTTTATCCTCTTGTTAATTTTGTCTAATATTTATTAAATAAAATTTAGTTATCATTTGCACATTTTCACAATTAGTTTTCACAAAACTAGGGCGTTCACACAAACATTCGAAATTACGAATGAAAAAGTGAAAATAATTCGATCTAGATATGACAGTTTGCTTTTGATCCGTGTTTGATCAAGTCTGAAAATAAAAATTAATAATTTTTTTGTTTTTTTAATTTAATAAACAACAGTCGAGAAATGTTTAATTAATTTTAAATGGTCAAACAGGCTCACTTGTACAATGTAGCAGGGCCACACAAGAATTCTCATCTTTTCCACAAATCCCTTTTTCCTTCTCATCTTCCTCTCTTCCATGCACTTTGCATTGACTTCTCCCAAGCCAATCCCCCTTGCAACCACCCACAACCTTCATATCCAAACGTCTCAAACGAGGAGTGAAACAAGTCTCCTGCCACCTAGCGAGTCTTTTAAAACTTTCTCTAATCGCCAAAACCTCCAACAACACCGTTAATACCACCACTAAAACCGCCATACACCAGCCCACAGCGCCCACCACCTCCCTCCAGACGCTGAACGCATCTCTCGTCAACACACCTTCAACGAACGTGGCCGCACAAAGAGCGATCATCGCCGTTGGAAACAACACCGCAGAGATGTATGCTGTTAGTTCTGAGCGGATGTGCTGTCGCTTGAAGACTCTGTAGGCTTCTTCGTAGCGATTGACCAAGGCCGAACCAATCGTGCTCCCCGAAAAGTTGTCTTGCTGCAGCCAAGAGACGAGGGGTGAGTCGATGAGAAGTGTGTTGATCCAAGCTTCTTTCATCCTTTCTTCCTCCATGCTGAAGCTATAATCATCATCAAGACCACTCTCCTCCATATCCATCTTGTACCACCACACCCTCGAAAGATTACTCTTCTTTAGCGCTGTACTTTTCAAAGGCTTTTTCGCGCAAGTGATGATGATGATCACAAGAGTGCTGATGACGATACCGACTAATTGAGCAATTAGTATAACCAGGATGGATGGGATGGCTTGGAACGATGGAGTGTATCCAAAGGAGTAGTAAAAAGACAGGATGAGAAACGACGAAAGCAACCCTGCAATCCATCCAAACAGCATTCCAGTAGACCTTTTCCAGGTGAAGGTCGCAAAGAGGGGAGAGAGGAGAGGAGCCGTTGAAATTCCCAGAATATGGAAAAGCCATTCGGTGTTGAGACGGAAAGAGAGCAGCAAGTAAGTGGCGCTCATGACCACCAGGCAGGACGCCACTACAAAGACGTTCTTGCTGCGAAAGTTCTGAGCCTGTCGGTGCAGGAAAGCATCCACCAGCCGCAACTTGCGTTTGAAGGTGGCATAGTTGGAGGAAGTTCTCTGGCATGCGACATCGCTGCAGTGGTAAGCCATTCCACAACTGTGTTTTTTATTAAGTAATAAAAATGGATTTTTGTAGTTATTCTTGTTAATTCTATCATGTTCCTCATCATCATCTTCATCGTCGTTTCCACATCTTTCATACTGCCCGCTCTTGTAATCCTTCCTCAGACGTTTGCACAACTTGAACGAGAGCTTGGCGGTGACTGGCGCTGAGTCTAGGTGGGTGAAAGGGTTCAAGTATGTGTCGTACACGTCACAGACCAACAGACGGGAGAGGGAAAGGATTTGAGGGCAAATGGAGGCGAGACAGATGACTGTGGTGGCGAGGACCAACAGGTGGTGGGAGTTTCTGCCCAGGATTGCATTGAACGCATGTGTCGCTATTTGCTCTGGATTGGTTGTTTTATAGTTTCAGTTATATTTTTTCCCCATTATTATTATTTAAATATTTCAGCAAAAGTATTTTTTAAATAAATTTATAAGTTAGAATCTAAATGTTTTATAATCATGTAAATTATTCATACAAATTATTTTTGTAGTAAAGTTATAATTTTAAATAAATAGGCTGCTTTCCACCTTGTTGAAATATTTTTAGTTACCAACACAAACCTGGATTGACGTACGAAAGATTGGAAAGAGGGTCGGATTGGAGGTGGTTTTGTTGGGATAGGAAAGAGGTAATAGCAATGCCAAAGACAAATGACGTGGTTGAGAGAAGGCTTGAGAAGGTGATGGCACCTTGTGGGTGTGGGGGTAGGGTAAAAATTTAATGGAAAAATACAATAAAAAACTAAATCACCCTACTCAAACCCTATCACCAAAAAAATCTCCCCCCCCCTTCCATCTTTGTTCTTCTCACCCAAATATCTCATCAATTTCAAGACGCAACCCACTCACCAAACAGCTGGGCAGCCACGGAAGCAGACGCCTTGGAGGCTGTGACGATGCTCCAGAAGGATTGGTCGGTGAGGGTGGTGCTGAAGAGAGCTTGGTGGATTAGATAAAAAAACTGATTAATTTTAGTATTTTAAATTATTAAAAGCTAATTCAATGGTTTTATCTATATCTCTCCTTATTTAGTAAAATATTAAAAATTGAAGTGAAAATATGAAGTGAAAACACTTTGAAAACGAATAATTAGATATTTATAGATTATGATCGCTTTATTTCTTAGTTTTAGTAAATAAAAAATTAATTTAATTGCAAATAAACTTAATAGGCTCAATTGAATATCATTAATTAATTGTTTAAGCGCTTTTTTTACAAGATTCACTCACTTATAAATCGAACACACGATGCAATGACGATGCCGTATATGGGATTTTCAGCCCATCCAATGTAACAGTTCAAGCCTTGGGGTGGTTATTTATATTAATTAATGATTGTGCATTTGATATTCTAAATGTAATAAATTTAATTTTTTTATTTACTATTTTTTATTGGTTCATAATTAACTTTAATTATTTTGAAGAATTTTTTTATCAAAGTCAAACTTTTGCATGGGGGTGGAAGAGTGGAAGAAGATGTGTCAAGCGAGAAAGAGTTTGATGGCGGAGAGATGGGTGGATGGGGAAGAAAAGGAGGTAAAAGAAACCCCTTTGAAGTTAAAAAGTCAGGAAGGGTGGTTGGGTGGAATGGAAAAGACAGGTTGAAACGGTCGGGATTGAGATAATGCTGGAAGAGGGAGTGGGATGGAGGCAGGAGGTGGAAGGAGACGAGAGAGACAACGAAGAAAAAGACGCATGAGCAGAATGAGAAATACATCAGTCCCCCCAACCCGCAAGCCATCACTCCCACCCCAGCCATGGACAGTAAGATGGACGCGATTAGGGCGGGTGACAGTTCTGTGGGAGGGATAGAAAGAAGGGATGATTAAATGATGAAACAATGGAAGAATAAATAAATAAATATAAAATGAGAGGATGAATGAAAATAATTTAATTTAATTATCTGGAAGTAGAATGAACGGAAACTTTTTTTAATAGAGACATAAAACTCTGCATAAAAAATTGATTAGAAGTTTGAAAAGTAAATGATCAAAACCCTGAGTGAAGGAAGAGAGAATGGTGGATGAGTCAGAAAGGATGATGCAGGCGATGATGACGTTGGTAACTGTTGCTATGGTAACCATGAAGACATGCGTAGTGACGCCGAATCTGGCTTTGATAACCTGGGTAAGAGTAGGGATGGAAAATTTAATTTAATTTGTTTTTCAGTTTTAGAATGTTTACAAACATCTAACCAAGTTTTAATACTTTTATTAATTTCATTAGTAATAATATTCATGAGAGGGTTTTCGTTAACTAAAACTTTCGTCTGCCCCTAATCAACCTTTAACTCGACCTTTGTCCCCATCACCTGCAAGAAGGTCTTCGCTCCTGGGGCGATTAGTTTTATCCTGAAAGCCAAAATGGTGGATAGGAAGATTGGGAGGGTGCATGAAGAGATGAATATCAGCTGACCACTCACTCCAGCCTGTGGTGGTGGTGTTGTGGGGGTGCAGAGAAAGAAAAATGGATTAGTAAAAAGGGTTTATGAAGGTATTAAATGTTAGTTTAAATAAATAATAATTAACTTAAAAAATAGCTTTGAATGAAGAAAATATTTTTTCCTTTTCTAACAAACGTTATCTTATAAAGATAAATATTTTTAATCAACATATTTCTTACCAAGACGAAACTGGTTGTTGCTCCGACCAAAGATCCTGTATACACCGCCCTAGCAACCACCATACACGTTGCCAAGCAACATGACACCCTTCCACCCATGTCATAAAATGTGTCGATCAACCCGGATTCTTTGTTAGCCTTCCTTATGGAAAATGAAAAGAATGTGAGTACATCGCATTTATAATTAAGTATAACTATTTTTATTTTATGCTTAGGCTATTTGAAAAACTATTATTTTTGGAAAATATTTAATCTAAATTAGTATAAAATCTTGTATAACTGTCTGTGAATAAAACTTGAATTTATAATACACTTCAAACAAAAGATTATTTTCAACAAACTTTATAGCGTAACTCGCCAGTCCGCATAGGCACAAAACGACGAAGACGGCAATAAACTGGGCCGTAAAAACAGCCACCGACTTCCATTCATCCCAGCTACTTTCTGCGTCATTTTGGGTCAATTCAGTGAAAGAGTTTGAACGGGAGAGACCGTCTGGTGTGTCGGTGACTTGCGATGGAAAAGTGATGTTGTTGTTGTTGTTGTTCGGATTGGCTAGGGCACTGCCGGCGATGGGTGCCTGTTATGTGAGAATTTTTAAAGTTTTTGGTGGTTTTTTGCAAGTTGGCATGGGTAAATGTGTTTACGTGTTCGATTTTTTAAAAGAGTAACATAATTATATTTTCTAAATAATATAATATATGCATTTAATTCTAATAATTGGTTAATAAATTATTTTTAATTTAAAAAGATGTATGCTTCTATACCACAACTGCCTGGTCGCCGCTGAAAGCGTTTCCACCAGAATTACTCGTCTGTCAAATTATTTTTATTCGTTTTAATAGAAAAAACACGAGTTTATATTAATTATAATTCAAGAATTTACTGTATTAATCAGTTTTAATTATAAATGAGTTTTATTTTCTATATTGTAAAACTATTTAAACACAAACCACGTCTCCATGCAAAGTCGCGAACTGAGATTCAAGAACCAAAAAGACAAGACTCAACTGCAATACAAAAAACATTTTTAACCACAATCTCCACTAAATATCATTCCAATTTCTTCTCTTCAGTTTCAACTTTGACTTTTCAAACCGCGAAATGTTTTACAAAATGGCGAATGTTGGTTCTAATTTTCAAACTCTCTCACACGTTTTTATAAGGCTCTAATCACACCACCAGTCGGAACTAAAGGAGTGGCGTTCTGTACACACACGTGTTTCCAGACCATAGCGTCTACTTAGGTTGTGCACTTGAGTAACACACATACAATCAGTGCGATACAATACATTGTAGGGAAATAAAATACAACAGTGCACTAAACGAACTTTTTTTCATACTAAATTTATATTATATTTATTTTTAAATCAGCCTGAAGTCTCTTTATTCAACAAATAAATCTTTAAAAATTATATTTTTTCTCATTTAATTTCAAAAAAATCAAAATATTAGTCAGTCAGTCAGGCATGGTTCGACTCTTGGTTTAAGGCGATGACAGCGTCACTAACGTAGTACCCAGTGGCAGACAGTTCTTTTCCGAAGCGGGAAAGATGCAGTTGTTTGATGCTTATAGGACAAAAGAGAGAGTGGTTGCAGTGCTGTGAGGGGTGAATAGGGGAGACGATGGAGTAAGGGGTGAAGTAGGTATATTATTTGAAAAAACTATTGTTTTTTGTGTATTTATCAATACATCAATAAAAAGGTTCTTTGAAATTCTATTTGAATCTTATTTAAAAAAGTGGAAAAATTTACCTTGAAAATATCTGTAGCATCAAAAGTATCAGGCTCCTCTTTATCCTGCCTCAAACCATCATCATTATTATTACCACCTCTTTTAAAACCATCATTACTACTACCACCTCCTTTATGGCAATCATTACTACTACCACCTCCTTTACGACTATTACTACCACCACCACGATCCCGGCCACTCCCACCACCACCTTCCCCCCGTTTCAGGCGTTCCCTAAACGTGGTGTTCATGAGGGTGATATGTAGTTTTACCTTGTCATACTGACGTGTCATTAAACCCAAGTCGACAAGGTTATCAACGTATGCCTCGACCACCTTTTGAAGACTGGTGATTGGTCGTAGTTGTTTATAGGTCAAGTTTGCTGATCGATATTCAAATTAATTAACCCCCTCACACCCACCCACGCCCCCACTCCCACCCACGCACATACTCACTTTCCTCCACGCACCCCCCCCCCCCATAAACACCCACCCACTCACCCCTCCATAAAAACCCACCCACTCACCCCCCCCCCCAATAAACACCCACCCACGCACATACCCACACCCACCCACGCACACATCATCATCCGATACCACATTAGCGTAGAGGACATTCACTGCACTGACGTCATCGTTCATTATCTCCAATCCATTCATCCTCGCATCCATCCCTTCTGCAGGCAATAAGCCTTCTCTGTGATGAATTGATGGATGGATTGATGGATGAATTGATGGATGAATTGATGGATGAATTGATGGATGAATTGATGGATGAATTGATGGATGAATTGATGGATGGATTGATGGATGGATTGATGGATGGATTGATGGATGAATTGATGGATGGATTGATGGATGAATTGATGGATGGATTGATGGATGAATTGATGGATGAGCTAATCGATTGTTCAATAAAATAGCGGTTGAAGACTTCTAGTGATTGAATAAAAATGGATGATCGATTAAGAGATGAATAACACCTCCACATCCATTCTCACGACCCCGTCTTCAACCAAACCCCCCCCCCCCCTCTTAAACCATTTACCCCGCCCCTCTATTCACCCCTACCCCCCCCCCTCCTCCATTCCCCTCCACTCCACCCACAAGCCTCCTCAATCTTCTGGTCGTGTTTTCCAACGCCTCGACCACTTGTAGCACCATCTTCTCGCTGTGCAGTGACAGCATCCCCAGCGTTAAATGCAGTTTAGACGCTGTTTGGAATAGACTTTCGACCACCCCGCGTGACTGAGATTATGGTGGTGGTTTTGGTGGAGATGGTTATGGCGATATTACACACACACACACACACACACACATACACACACACACGCGCACACACACACACACACACACACACACACAAACACACACACACAAACACACACACACACACACACAAACACACACACACACACACACACACACAAACATACACACACACACAAACACACACACCTTACACTTCTCCAAAACTTCCCGTTTGAAACTATTGTACACTTGTTGTACAGAGGGTGGTGTACAGGGAAGGGAGAGGAAGTGGGTGTATGGCGACTTGTGTTTCACCCCTTCAACAATCAAACTGATGCGAGTAATGGCGGATCGAACGTTTCTTAGGAGTGCTCCTTTAACCACTGGTGGTGGTGGTGGTGATGGTGGTGGTTGGTGTTTTATACATCACTCTATCCATCCATCAAGCCATGTATTCATGCATTCATCCATGAATTCATCTATTCATGGATGCAGCTTCCACATATCCATCCATCCATTCATTCATTCATAGATCCATCCACCCATCCATCCATCCATCCATCCATCCATCCATCTAACCATCTATCCATCCATCCATCCATCTCACCTACAGGACCCTCCTTTCCCTTGGATGGGAGCAGCAACTTCACACACGTCTCCTCCTCTATCCTATTCTTGGTGGCCTGCTTTTGACCTGATGGATTTTATTAATTGGGATACAATATAAGATTATTGCATAATATGTATAAAATGATATTATAAAAAAAATTATAAATATTTATTTTTTTAGAAAACTTTTCCACAAAAAAAACTATTTTATTGATACAGATAATTCATTAAATCATATAATAAATTATATAACTTATTGTCAAAACTGGTAAGTTGACAGTGCCAAGGACCTATGATGTAGCCAAGCAAGTGTGATGGCACGTGGAGGTTGGCAGTGACACCATCATTTGTGTGTGTGATGCTGTACTCAAAAGCACACTCAACCCTCTCACAATCTTCCTCATCATCATAGTCATCATATGCTGTGTGGATGGTGGGAATAAGTTGTTATGAATTATTTTTAAATAATAGATAAATTATTTTTCTAATTAATTTAATATGAATAGAAAAAAAAATATTTTTTGAGAAAAAAAGTAAAAAGTTATTGGAAAAGTTAAATTGATCTTTGAGACTTACACTCAATCTTTGAAATGCATTGCTGTGGCGCCTCTTCTAAAATCTCGTCTGCCATTTCTTCCCCATCTGCAAACCTCATCTTGCGGAACCTCAACGAACCAACTTCCAGCAATGGTGGCTCCAAGATGTTTTGCAATTCCATGTCTTTTTCTACTTAAAGAACTCTAGTTTAAGTTAAAAACTTTTTCCTAATAGATACTTTTTTGCGAAAAAATTTAAAAATTAAGGCTTGTAACTTCTGAAATTTACTAACCATTTAGTAACATTTTTTCCTTTTAAAAACTAATTCGATGAAAAGTTGATTTACATGAAACAGTTTCTAGAAGAAAATTTAAAAATAAATATCATCTAATTAATATTAAAACGTAAAATATTTCCTCGAATTAAAATACAATTATTAAGTTACCGTACCTAAATTTTATTCAGACAAATTTTAGAGTAACAAACGGGTACATTTCACAAGAATTGGTGAAGAAAATATCGCAGAAAAAGTATTTGATTAACTTATATTTTCACCGTTAAATAAAATAATATATAATTCACTATATCTACATTTATATATATATATATAAATTAAAAGCTGATTCAAGTTTGTGAATGAAAAGGCATCTAATCGAATTAGGACAATCAATGGAGAAATATCAAATGTTAAGCTATAAAAATGTCACCAAGACAAGAAAAATATTTTTAAACCAATAAAAAACATACTAAGAAATTCTTTTAATGAAAAATTACTAAAAAAATATATATATATACTTAGTTTCTTTATTAAAATAAAAATATATCTCATAAAAACAAGCAATTAATTATAATTTATAATCATACATAACGCCTTTAGTGAGAGAAAACCCCGCACACACCAGCATTATTACATTTTCAACGCCGCCAAACTTTCCACCACTTGGGACTTGAGTCTCTCGGAACGACTAATGCCGAAGAATTTAGACGACGAATATTTTTGCTGGACGGCAGTGAACTTGTTGGAGGGGGGGAGTTTGAGGAGGTGGGCCGCCAGGCGGGAGACAGTGGGCAGAATGTCAGCCTCCGAGTAGGTGGAGTGGTAGGTGAGGTTCTTGGTCTGTTTGGAGTGGGGGTTTTGAATAATAAAAATGTAAAAATAATAATGTCATTTTATAAAGCGCCAATGACAAGCAAATTTTGGCAGCCATCTAAGTAATTTTTTTAAAGATACGACCACAAATCATTCACGCTATTCTGAATAATTATTTCTCATGCACCCCTCCCCCTCCCCCTCCCCCTACACACAATACCTTCATCCTTCCCCCCTCACAAAATCATCACCTCCCCTCACCACACAAAACATCACCCCACCCCATCACCATCATCTGCAACCATCCACGCACCCAAAATGCATCCTCATCATATATCTTCCTGGAAAGGTAGAGGGATGCAGCAGCAAGGATGGATGAGGGGATGGATGCCATTTGATATTCAGACAAAGATAATTCCGTCAAGTACTTTGCTAGGTTGTGTATGTTAACATCCACCTGGGATGGTTGTTTGGTTGTGTGTGTGTGAAACCATCATAATCATCATCATCATCATCACCACCATCACCGCCAACCACCACCCACCTACCCACCCACCATTCCAGCCTTGGAAAACCTTCGGAGGAAGTGGATGGGCAATGGTTTGTTGATCTGAAAGTCGAGACTCTGTCGTTGGATTGTAATCCTTTACTAATGGTTGTCAATCATTTCAAATATTCTTTACTTTTAGTTGTCAATCATTTCAAATATTCTTTACTACTAGTACGGCAATAATTTAATCTATCCTAAACCTAGATCGACCGCCCTTAAAAGAAACCTAAATCGTCATTCCTCTCCCTACCAATCAATCTACCAACTTGTCCGCCCATCCCCCTTTTCCTAAACAAAAACCACCAATCAACCTACTCTCCACCCTCCTCCTACAAAACCACCAATCTACTCATTTTCCCCCATCCTACCCTCTCCTCCCTACAAAAACCACCAATCAAACCACCCTCCTACCCCTTACCCCTAACCCCCCCCCCCTCCAACAAACCATAAGGATGGCCAACTCCATGGCTTCGATCTCGCCCTTGTTGTAAGCATTGTCCGTCACATACAGGTAATCCTCCACAGGGGCGACCAATATCTCCTCCACCTTCGATGCGACCCACAGCGCCGTGATGCCGACCAGCTGGAACTTGGGCTTGGCGATCTGGGCTCGTTCCATGTAGCGATCGAGCATCGACACGGCGTAGAAGAGCGTCTCGTGCAGGAGGTGGAATCTAGAGGGGAGGAGTGAGAGGGAGGGGAGGAGTGAGAAGGAGGGGAGGAGTGAGAGGGAGGGGAGGAGTGAGAGGGAGGGGAGGAGTGAGAGGGAGGGGAGGAGTGAGAGAGAGGGGAGGAGTGAGAGGGAGGAGAGGAGTGAGAAGGAGGGAAGGAGTGAGAGGAAGGGAGGAGTGAGAGGGAGGGGAAGAATGAGAGGAAGGGAGGAGTGAGGAGGGGAAGAATGAGGAAGGGAGGAATGAGGAGGGGAAGGTTTGGAAGGGGCTAGTTGAGGGGGAAGAGAGGAGTAAGAAGGTGTGGTTTCAATGTGGTTTGGAAGGGGCTAGTTAAGAGGGATGTTACCCATTGAAGTAGCTAACAATGCTCCCACTACCCTTCAAACTTCCCCACACTTAAACAACCCCTCTCTTCCAACCCAATAAACGAGCCCCTTTCTGCAACTAACCACTCCCCCTCACTACCATACCAACCACTCTCCATCAACCCTCACCTGCCAATCAACCAACCCTCACCTGCCAATCAACCAACCCTCTCACCTGGTGTGCACCTGTACGAGCCAATTGATGAGAATGCTCCTCATTCGCGGGGTGATCTCTTTCTGTTCGGCCATGAAGTCGGTCTGTGAGTGGGGTGGGAGGGTGGTGGGGTGGTGAGGGATGGAGGGTGGTGAGGGATGGAGGGTGGTGAGGGTGGGAGGGTGGTGAGGGTGGGAGGGTAGTGAGGGTGGTGAGGGTGGGAGGGTGGTGAGGGTGGGAGGGTGGTGAGGGTGGGAGGGTGGTGAGAGGTATTTGGATGAGAGGATGGTGTAAAGTGTACAAATGGTTGATGGATGGATGATAATGGTGACTGATGGGACGCCAAAAAATGATGCTGAAAGGTTTATGAGTAATTGTTTAGGAATAAAGGTATGTGGATGGTGAATCAACAATGCCCCAACCCGATCCATCATTCCCTTCCCACTCCCACCCCACCCCCACCACCACTCCAACCTTCATCGCATACTTCTGCTCCAGCACGTGCAGGTACTCGTAGATACCAGACGCGTACTCGCTCATCAGTTGGGCGTTCACTTCATCTCCTTCGTCTATCGCCAAGACCAGGTCCTAGTCACAATAATTTAGGGGTGACTTTTTTGAAAAATCATTTTTTTGGTTAATTTTTTGTAAACATTTAAGGGTTACTTTTAGTGAATATTTTTTGGAATACATTTTTTGGTTAATTTTTGTAGATTGTTTTTTGGGTTTTTATTTTCAAGATTTTATGAATATTGTATGGCAGCTTTATTGTAGCTACAAAAATGATTTTAAATCCTCCTTTAATCAATTCATGAATATCTCTTTGAATATTGAAATAGAACTTACATCAAAATTAGTTTGAGATGTGCTAGAGTCTGAACTCTGTTAGTGGGGGTTAAATGTATTTTTGGTTTAATATGTATTTTTTGTTGACAATTTATTTTTATAGTTTTAGTTTTTTTATATTTTATTTTTAGTTTTGAATTGATTTAGTTTGTTGAGTTTATTATTGGGCATTATTCTTGGTAATGATTTAATTAAAATTGGAGTTAATGAGCAATTAAACAACACTTACGTCACTACTGGTCGAAATGGCAATGGCTGCATCCTGTATTATGGTTTAAGGATGAGTTTTAACCTTCTAAATTGTATTGCATTGACATAAGGACCTGATGACTAGGTGTTGTTGGTGTGCTTTGGGTTGCATTTACACAGTTTTTTGTATATGATATAAATATATACAAAATATAAAACTATGTTGAATTGCATGTATTTTGAATACAATAATGATAGACAACATGACAAACTAAAAAAAACCAACATCACTAATTGAAGTCTTGGAGGTCCTGCTGATGATGGCGTCATAGGTAGCTTTCTCGTTCTTCTCCTCATTGATTACTCCATCTTTCTTCGGCACCCTGCCTGGCATTGTGACCCTTCCAGCTTTGTAGACGCCTGCTCTTGTGGTGTCAATCTTGCTTGCCTTGGTTTCTGCATTCATGCTTTTTGCGTCTGTTGCTAGCACTTTTGTGTCGTTATTTACGACGTTTTTCTGAAATTAAATGTATGAATTTTAAAAAAAACATATTTGAGCTTTCAAATCATTATATTAGGTTAATATTATTGGCTATTCCTGTAGAATTAATATCAATTTCGTTTGCACAAACTTTTACTTCTTTTTAAAAATTACAAATAAGTTTTTAGTTTTTATTCATTTAATAAATTTAATGTATTTGAACATTCTTTTTTACACTTCTCAAGTTCTAAAGCAGGAAATTCCTATAACCACGAGCCAAGTGAAAATACGTTTTAAGAAAGTAAAAACTAAAAACTCACAAGTATTTTACGGTCGTTCGGCATTTTGGAATATTGAAAATCGGATAGGAATCAGTTTTTAAAACAAAATTTTAAGAAAATCAACAATGAAAATGAAAAGAAATTTTAAACTGAAACTAAATATCTATTGGACGTTAAGAATAGTTTGCGGTAAAATGGCGAAAGTTCATTGGCTGGAGTTAAGAAAGAACTGGCCTGACTTTTTATGAACAAAGATTTAATAATAATTTATATAAATAATTTTCAAAATCCTACTTATTTATTATATTTAACATATTTATTATATTAACAAACAAATAATACTTTATTAATTACATCTGAACTAATATGTAGCTTCAAATTTCTCAAATTCATTATTATTCTCATATATCGTCCTCCTAGTGGCTCAATCTCTAAATTTATTGATGAGTTCTCTAACCTAACTGAATATGTCTTTTCCCTATCTACTCCTTTCTTCATTCTAGGTGACTTTAATCTTCATTATAATAAACCCACTGATACCTATGTTTCCAAATTCATCCAGATACTCAATACTTTCAACTTAACACAACATATATCTACTCAAACCCATTCATCTGGAAATACTATTGATTTTTTAATAACTTCTTCACTTTCTAAAATATCTTATATATCTACCACCAAATTTCATTCTTCTGATCACTATCTAATTAACTTCAAATATAATCTAAATAATAACTTTAATAATACTACTATCAAAACGTATAGCAGAAACTGGAAAAAATTAAATAAGGACACATTTACTCTACTATTTAAATATTTTAGTTTCAATGGTTTCACTGATGTTGATGAGTTTCTTACATGTTTTAATGATTCTATTTCTTCAATTCTTGATATCATTTTACCTTTAAAATTGCGCTCATGTCGTCTGCTGTCGAAACGGTCTCCGTGGTTCGACAGTGAATGTGCGACTCTGAAACGAGTTGCACGTAGACATGAGCGTAAGTTTAGGTCTCATAGTTCTTCCTTTAATTATAACCTTTACTTGTCTTCTCTTAACCAATACAAATCTATATTATTCTTTAAGCACTGTAATTATTTTAGAATTTCTATAGTCAACGCTTCTTCTTCAAAGAATCGTTGGCAGTCACTTTCTAAATTATTAAATAAAAACCTTCCACCTCCTTCATCTTTCTCTTCTCAAGATTATCATAATTACATAACAAGTAAAGTAGAAACAATAAGGTCTAATTTTAACAATAATACCTCTATTCCTAGCCCTATTAATTATATTAACAATAGTGAATTTAATTTTGTCAGTTTTTCTTCAATTTCTCTACCTGACCTGTCCTTAATTATTAATTCCATGTCTACATCTACCTGTTCTCTTGACATAATTCCAACTTATTTGATTAAAGAATTGTCTGATATTTTTTACCCTATAATTCTTTTCATTGTTAATCTGTCTCTCTCTACATCTAAATTCCCGACTTTATACAAAGCTTCTGTTATCATACCTACTTTAAAAAATAATTCATTAGACCCTACTCAAATTTCTAACTATAGACCTATTTCCAATCTAACATTCATATCTAAAATAATAGAAAAGGTAGTCTATCAACAAATCTATTCATATTTAAATGCTAACTCTCTTATACCTTATTCACAATCTGGTTTTCGTTTAGGTCATAACTGTGAATCATCCCTCTTAAAACTCTATAATGATCTTATTTACGCCTTTGATAATAAAAAATGTTCTGTACTTGTTTGTTTAGATTATTCGGCCGCTTTTGACACTGTAGACCACTCCTTATTACTACTATTACTAAAAAATAAGTTCAATATTAAGGATTCCTCGTTTTTATGGATTAAGTCATATTTATCTAATAGATCTGTTTATGTTTCTTTAAATCACTGTACCTCTACCCCATCTACTTACTCATATGGTGTTCCTCAAGGTTCTATTCTTGGTCTTTTGTTCTTTATTCTATACGTCTCTGAATTATCTTCTATCATTTCCTCTCATTCTCTCAACTCCCTATCCTATGCTGATGATTCGCAGTTATATGTCAGCTTCGATACATCATCATATAATACTGTTATGTCGTCTATATCTTCATGTCTATTATCTATTGAAAACTGGTCTAGCTCAATGTCTCTAAAATTGAATCCACTAAAGTTTGAACTTATATTTTTTGATAAAAATGGTAAACTAATTAATGGCCCATGTAATTTTTCCACTCATACTATTGTTCCATCTAATCATATTCGTAGCTTAGGATTTATTTTCGACTCAAAATTAACCTTATCAAACCAAATTCTATCAGTCACTAAATCTTGCTATTTTCATCTCAGACGTATCAGACAATTATTACCTTACTTAGATGACCCTTCTTTAAAGATGTTAGTCTCTGCACTTGTTTTATCTCGAATTGACTATTGTAACTCACTCTATTATAATTTACCTGAAACTACTTTAAAACCATTAAATAAAGTATTTAATTATGCTGCTAGAGTCGTTAGCCGTACTCCTATTTATCACCACATTACACCCTCTCTCATCTTATTACATTGGCTCCCCATCAAATTTAGGATTATATTTAAAATCTGTGTTTTTATGTTTAAATTACAAAACTCCCCAGTATCCCCAATATACCTCAAATCATTAATAACTCACCCTCATAGAAGGAATTTAAGATCATCCACTCAAAATCATTATTTCATCCCTTCCATTAATAACTCTTTTGCTAAACGTTCTTTCCATTATGCAGGTCCATATATTTGGAACTCATTACCTCCTTATTTAACTACTTCTAAATCATTATTTACTTTTCGTAAGGATCTGAAGACATATCTGTTTAACAAATTTATTTACGAGCGCTCTTGAATTTGAAGAAAGAGCGCTATAGAAATCTATTTGATTGATTGATTGATTGATTGATTGAACTGACGCAAAAGCCCTTAGAATCCAGTTCCAAAAGTCAAGTTATACTTAGCAACCGCCACGAAATTTTCAAAATTTATTAATTTAAAAAATAAAATATTCATATGATAGATTTTGAAGTGCAGATTTCAAATCAGTTTACATTTTCCAAATATCTCAAATGGTTCAAAAGTTATTCAACTTTTAAACTCCCGAAAAGTGAGCGTTTTGGCGAATTATTTTCAATGCTTAAGCCAAAAAAATACATAAGAGTTTGACGGGACGACGTCGCGACGTTATTTCATTATAACTTTTTTGATGAGTGTCATTTAATGTTGAAACTTGACAAGATCATGTATTTAAAAAAAAGGAAGTAGTATTTAAAAATAAATTAATTCATAATAAAATAAAAGATTTTAAACCGTTTATTTTCTACCAAAATAAATAAATCTTTAAAAGCACATAAACTTTATGTTGGAATAGAAAACGAAATTCTACTTATTTTAAAAAAAAATTATTAACAATAAAAAGCGAAAATGAATAATATTAAAAGAATTATTATTATTTCAATAAAACAACTAAATTTGTATAAACAATAAAAAGTGAGAATGAAAAATATTTAATGAATGATAATTATTTAAATAAAACTAAATTTGTATTAACAATAAAAAGCGAGAGTTCTTCAATTATTGTCTTTTTGAAATTCCGGTTAATCACTTCTTCTGATAATTGGCTTAGTTGAACATCTTTTTCAATCACAAGGTTTTGAAGTTGTTTTAGTTGTACATCTTTTACATGATTTTTGAATCTCTTTTTATTTGATTCTTCTGGCATAGAAGAAATGGTAATTTTTGATAAATTCTTATTCATCAACTTACTTTTCGATTTTTGAGCTTTTATTTTTTTACTTTTTTCTTTTTCTATTGAATTTTGAAGATTTAGGATCTGGTGGTTTTGATCAACTTGTTCTTTCTTGAGCTTTCGAACAGTAGACGTCTGTTGAGACAACTTCTCATTAATTTATATTATCCGACGGCGAAGTATTTTATTTTCGCTCTGAACTTCTCGCAATTTTTGTCTGTTTTTTTCTCCAGTCTCATCTCTCCTCTTGACATTTTTTAATGAATAATGCCCTTGTTGTTGTTGAATTAAGTTATATTTGAATTTTTCATTTTGGATTTTATGTTTTAGTCTTTTTAAACGATTTTTCAGTAGAATTATCAAATTCTGATCAAAGCTTAACTGTCTTAGATCAAATGGTTGTCTGCCCTTTTCTTCATTTTTGGATTGAACAGTTAATGGTATTGTTTTTGAACAATTTCAAACTAAAAATGTGTTCAGACACTTTTGGCACATTTATTTTTGAAGATGGAGGAAGAAATTCTAAATTCATGAATGATCCTAGTTTTTTCTTTATTGTTAGATTTATTTTCTTTTTAGCAACAATACACACCTTTGAGTATGAAAACCAATGGGTTTGTATTGATGAAGTTGTCATTAAGGCATCCCTGTAGCGGCCACATTGTGTACGATATGTACACAACCACTCCTAGGCGACCTTTGTCCCTAGCACCCTATATAAAGTCGTTATCGTGTAAATAAACTCTCTCTCGTGTTTCCTGAAATCCTAGTCGTAACAATTGGTGACCACGACGTGATGGAAGATATTTTTTTTAAAGTTACGTCAGAGGAGGAGACAAGGGCAGAGCAGACGCCGCAAGTAAGCTCTCTTAGCTTACCCGTTTTTTCACAGCCAACCCAAGACTCTGGTTCTGCCACGTGGAAGCAATATTCCACACGCGCAAAGTGACAGCAGGCCTTACAAAGTACTCGTATGTGGTTGAGCACATACCTTTCCATGTTGCCGAACAGGTTCAAGACCTACTCGTGGAGGTGCCGTCGTCGTCGCCATACGAGACGCTGAAAAAGGCAATTCTTTACAGGTGCTGCCAGTCTGAGGCAAGCATGCTGAGAGCGTTATTTGGCGACCTGCAACCAGACGGCAGGCAACCCTCCCAGCTGCTTCGCCACATGAAGACCCTGCTGGGCAGCAACCAAATGGACGAAGCCATCTTAAAGCAGCTATGGTTCGACAAAATGCCCACTCAGATTAAACCAATCCTGGCGGCTTCAATGAGCATCCCACTGGCAGAACTGGCGTTACTAGCAGACAGGATGGTGGAACTTCAACCAACCACCATCACACAAGTCTCAACGCCAACTCCACAAGCTTCAGCTCAAACCATGCCGGAGATACATACGTGGCTTCAACAAATCACCATAAGTATGGCCACTTTAGCTGCTAACCAGAATCAACCACGAGGAAGAATTCGTTCAAACAGCCGACACAATTCACCTCGTTCCAGAAGCCCCAACACCACGTCAGGCATGTGCTGGTATCACCAGACTTTTGGGAAACAGGCACGAAAATGCACACCACCATGCACTTTCGCTCATTTAAAAGGCAGGGCCGGACAGTAGGAGCGACGTCTGTCCACGGCCAACAAAATAAGAGTCGTCTATTATTCATAAGAGACGCATGCAACAACCTCACGTTCCTAATCGACACTGGTGCAGAAGTAAGCGTCATTCCTCCACCAGCTAATCATTCTCTCACCCCATCATCGTTCACGCTTCATGCAGCAAACAACTCCATCATCAAAACGTATGGACAGAAATCCCTGACGGTCAACCTCGGTTTACGCAGGCAGTTTCCCTGGATTTTTCTCGTAGCCGACGTCAAGAAACCCATCATCGGAGCGGATTTTCTGTCTCATTTCAGTCTGGGGGTGGACATGTCTCGCCAACGCCTGGTGGACAACACAACATCCTTGGCTATCATTGGGTCAATCTCCAAGTCAGTGCCGACACAGATTCGAGTTGCAAGGTCATCTGTTGAGGCAGTAGCAAGACTTCTAGAGAGATACCCAACCATCAGCCGACCATCGAATTACAACGAGGAGGTGCAACACATGACGAGGCACAGCATAATCACCGAAGGACCTTCTACGTTTCAAAAGCCACGCCGTCTGTCACCGGAGAAGTTGAAGCTGGCGAAAGCGGAGTTTGATCACATGATCCAACTGGGCATACTAAGACCTTCATCAAGCCCGTGGTCTTCGCCGCTACACTTGGTACCGAAGTCGTCTGGAGATTGGAGGCCATGCGGTGACTACCGTGCGTTGAACAACAATACCATTCCAGACAGGTATCTAGTGCCTCATCTTCACGATTTTACTAACAACCTCGTCAACTGCAACATCTTCTCGCGAATTGACTTGGTGAGAGCCTTCCACCACATTCCAATCGCAGAAGAAGACATTCAGAAAACCGCCATTACAACACCTTTCGGATTGTATGAGTTTGTTCGTCTTCCCTTTGGTCTAAGGAACGCGGCTCAAACCTTCCAACGGTTCATGGACGAAGTTCTCAGAGGTTTGACTTATGCTTTTGTGTACATCGACGATGTACTGATCGCTAGCACCTCTCTAGAAGAACATCTCCTTCATCTCGAGGAAGTATTCAGAAGATTCAGCAAATTCAACCTCACCATCAACGTCGACAAGTGTGAATTTGCCGTACCATCTACCAACTTCCTTGGACACCACCTCAACAAAGACGGAATCAGACCTCTTCCCAACAGAATCCAAGCAATCCTGGAGTACAAACAACCGCAAAGCATCAATCAACTGCAACGGTTTATAGGAATGGTTAATTTCTACAGGCGTTTCATTCCTCATTGCTCCAGTTTATTGGCACCGTTAACAGATGTTCTCAGAAAGAAGCCATCTACAAAAACCCTTTGCTTGACTGATGCTCAAACTCAAGCCTTCAATCAGACGAAAGAAGCTCTTCAGAATGCCACAAGCTTGGGTTTCATTGATGATAGATGGGAGCTGCAACTTCTAACTGACGCTTCTGACGTAGCAGCAGGAGCAGTTCTCGAGCAGGTACAAAAAGGTAAGCGTCAACCTTTAGCGTTTTTCTCGCAAAAGTTTCATCCTGCCCAGACGAGGTATAGTACTTTTGGCCGAGAGTTACTTGCAATCTATCAAGCCATCAAGCACTTTCAACACTTCCTTGAAGGTCGTCAGTTTACCATCTTCACTGATCATAAGCCACTCACCTTTGCTCTCAGGACCAACACAAGCCGCCACTCACCGAGAGAAGCCAGGCATTTAGACTTCATCTCACAGTTCTCTGCTGAGATCAAACACATCAAGGGAACAGACAATGTAGTTGCAGATGCACTTTCTCGGACTGAGGCTAACGCGATAACAGTTATCGATATGCAAGAAATTGCCAAGCACCAGTCTTCAGATTTATCGATACGTCTCAAACCGACATCTTTGCAGCTCGAAGAGATTCCTCTTCCTTTCAACCAAGGCAACATCTGGGTAGACACGTCAACAGGAGTTTCCAGACCTTTCGTCCCAGAGCAACTCAGATACAAGGTCTTTTCAGCTTTGCATTCTTTATCTCATCCAGGTGTGACAGCTACGTCAAAATTGATTCGGCAACGGTTTGTATGGCCAAACATGGATAAGAACATCAGGACATGGTGCAGAGAATGTCTTCCATGTCAGAAAAATAAAGTACATCGCCACACCATCACAGCTCCGTCCAAATTTACATTGCCGAAATGCCGTTTCCAACACGTTCACATCGACCTGGTGGGACCTCTTCTTGCGTCTGAAGGGTTCACTCACATTCTAACCTGCGTTGATCGATTCACAAGATGGCCCGTAGCTATCCCTATCAGCGACACCTCGACAGAAACCATCCTAAAGAACTTCATGGCCGGATGGGTCTCGAATTTTGGTGTTCCCGAGACCATCACAACAGATAGAGGCAGCCAATTTTCGTCTCGCCTTTTCTATCAGATGAGCAAGTTGCTGGGTATACATCATGTGAGAACAACTGCATACCATCCTGCAGCCAACGGTATGGTCGAGCGTTTCCATCGGCAACTAAAGTCCTCCCTTGCGGCACACCCTTCAGCTGGTGGATGGATGGAGTCCTTGCCTGTAGTGCTCTTGGGAATCCGGTCATCGGTGAAGGAGGATCTCAAATGTTCACCAGCAGAACTTGTTTATGGAACGGCATTGAGACTGCCCGGTGAGTGCTCGTCCAGCAACAATTCCACTCCCGACATTACAAGTTATGTCTCGCGTTTGAAGGATCAGATGAACAAAATAAAAGCAGAGCCACCAAGGGAGCAACAAACTACAAGCTACATCCCAAAAGACCTTCTAACCACACCAAAAGTTTTCGTTCGTGTGGACTCGCATAGACAACCGCTTCAGTCTCCATACGAGGGTCCGTACGTCGTTTTGGAAAGAAGGGCAAAATATTTTGTCCTAGAAAAGAACGGGCGTAGAGACGCCGTCTCAATCGACAGACTAAAACCCGCATTTCTTTCACCACCACCAACGATGTCCTCATCAAAGACAACAGCAACAACCTCAACAACAACACCCTTCAAGTTAGCATCAACAACAATAACAGCAACACCAACAACAACGACTACCAACTCATCGAATACTCAACAGCCACCTCCAATCCACACTAGGTCCGGCAGAAGGGTGCATTGGCCAAAGAATTTGGCAGATTACACAACGTGACTCATTGACGCCTTGTCTATCAACCGCCCATCAACCAATCGTGCTAACTAAGTCTTCATCATCATTTTCAGAATTTCTCCGTCGTCAGCTTCGTTTTATCTTGCGTCATCACTTGATTCTTTGAGTTCACAAAGGGCTGCGACATGCACCACTGCAACATGCACCACTGCAACATGCACCACTGCAACATGCACCACTGCAACATGCACTACTGCAACATGCACCACTGCAACATGCACTACTGCAACAACAACTATTGCACCAACAAAATTCACAACTTGACAATATTTTGTTTGCTTCTTCGTTCGCCAGTACTCTCTGGTGGGGGAGTATTGTAGCGGCCACATTGTGTACGATATGTACACACAACCACTCCTAGGCGACCTTTGTCCCTAGCACCCTATATAAAGTCGTTATCGTGTAAATAAACTCTCTCTCGTGTTTCCTGAAATCCTAGTCGTAACATCCCAAAACTTCAGCTAAACTTAGACAATATATATGTTCCTTTTTTAAAAAGTTTTTTAACTCTAGAACTTTTAAATATAGGCCATTGCTTATAAAAACAACTTTTTTCAAACTTTTATTTTTTATATCAATACATGTGAGGCCAAGCTTCTGACAGATTGGGCCAGGAAATTCCATTTGAAGACAACTGTATTTTAAAGTTTAAAAAATTATCATTTGTAAAGTTGTTACGCTCAAATGGCTTAATTTATTATTATGGACTCTAAGCTATGAATATCATAAGAACCAATAAAATGAATGTAAATAAATCAAACTAAAAAAAATAATCCAACCAAGAATAACTATGAATTTTTAAATAATATAGAAATTTAGCATTTAAACGGCGATAACTTTTCAACAGACGATATAAAAGCAAAAACTTAGTTGTGATGCGCTTTTCATTTAATAAAATGCTATACGTATGATTTGTATTTTATAAATCAGAAACGGAGGAGCACTTTTTTTCAATGAAGTTAATATCATTTAAAAGATTAGGAAATGTACTTTCAGAACTTATTTGCTAGATTTTAATTATATTTTTAAAAGTAGTTTAAAATTCAAAGTGAAAATTTTAAAGTTTATTTTCTTGTTTAATTATTTGAGAAATAATTTTCTAGCATTCGGTTTGAAGTAGGAAATTTAAATACGATTTTAATGATATATCATTCATTTATATACATTATATTTTGATTTCTGAATTTGAAAAATGAACAAGTAGGTGTCGATTCAAAAAGTCCAGATGACACAGCGTAAAGTTGACTTGATATGATATTCAGTTTTAAATATTGGTTTTTTAAGCTTAGTTAATAAAATTTTACTTTTTATTTAATTTTTTAAATGAAAAAATGGTTAAACTTTCATTTAATTAGAATTTGAATTTTATTTAAAAGCTAGAACCTTTAATAAAAGCAATTTATTGTGCTGATTGCACATATTAACGAAATTCGCCACTTTTAGCTCATTTGCATATCGTTCGTGGCGGTTGCTAGTTATACTAGACCACTCCACTATAACTTATAGTCTATAAGGTTATGATGTGCTAGAAATCATAAGATAGTGAAGGATAAACGGGCTGTTTCTGGTGGAAGCTTGACATGATCCTGAGTCAGTCTGTATCAGACGACTGTGGCAGGAAAAATCAAAAACTAAACTCTCCAATACAGTGAACAATAAAAACATTTTTAAACTCTTGTTTTGATGCGTATATAATCGTCAAACATGGCATGAAAAACCATTTTTACATAGTAATACATTGTGAGTATGTGTAGTTATAGTAATAGCTGTCTAAAACAAAACTATTCATTGCTTACTTGAATATTCATATAAAAAAAGTTTAAAATTTGTTTTAAAGTAGGAAAGAGATGGTCCAGACCCCAAGACCTCCCAGGAACGTCCATGCTGGGTAACCCCCCCCCCCCCAAGATTTGCGAAGGGTCGCCGCCCCTGGTAGATAAAGAGGGGTTAAATAATTTACTTTAAGAATAAATAACTGCACTTCTTTTACATATCATTAAAATTGTATTAAAAACCTAAAAAACACTTTTTTTATTTTCAAAAAAATCTCATACTCAATACAAAGCTAGTATAATATTAATTAAAATAAATTTACTTAGAATTAAACAAAATAAATCAAGGAATACAAATCGTTCAATGACATTATAATATCAACAATGAATGATATTCATTTGAAAATACTAAGACATGCAGTAAACATTTCGCCAATGCGATTATGAGGGTGTTAGGCTGCATCTCGAGAGTAACAATGCAAACATTCATCAACTTCACTGTAACAACGACGTTTTGACAAATAGCATTAATCTTTGACTGTTTGATCGATTCGCCGAGTCTTTTATTGCAGTTTTATTGCCGTAATTCTCGATAAACTAGTTGGCGTTGTTCGCATAAAATAGAATTATACGAAATAATAAAATTTTAATGAAAAGAGAAAAGGTATTTATGATTGATTTATGAATGCAATTATACTAGTTGAAACAATGTTATGAACAAATGAAAATTGGAAACTTTCTAGCTACTAGGACATCTTTTCATTGCATACTGTTCGAAAAGTGATAAATGAACAGGTTCAAATAAATGAGACCTTGAAAAAAATGGATCTTTAAAATATAAACCATCCAAAATAGTCTTTAGGAAAAAGGCAAATTTGGCTGACATTTTTTTCTTTCTCCCTAATGGGTTACTAGAGCATCAGTTGCACCAAAACCCAGAACCATAAGACGTTGGTCAAGTCAAAAAACGTTACACACTTGGCTGCCCGTTCACCTAACTTTGTCCCTAATCCAGAAAGAAAAAGTTTTACGCTGAGAAGAGCAAATGGATGAAAAAAAAATAAACAAAAAATAACAGATTGGGATTTTTATTCTTGTTTGATAACAGTCGAAAAATGGTCCCAGTCATAATTGAAATCAAATTTATACGTCCATCTCCACTTTTGGAAACGGTCGTCTTGGTGACATTCGAGTAATTGGGGCATTTGTTGGTTGTAGTGGATGGCAATTTGATTAGTTACTTGTGTCACGCATAATCGCGTCATTTTGCTGTTTGCAGATGCTTGAAAATCGACAAACATTGTTCCTTCGACTTCGCTGTGCCTTTTCACGTCCCACATTTGCAACGGGTATGTTCCGTTAAGTCTGCAGGAGCCGAGTCTTAGAAGTCCATACTCATCCACCAGCACACAACGATTCTTAAAGACCATTCTACGTGCGGTATCAATATAGAAAATATTCTTCGGTAGCAAGCGGTGGAAATAACAGAAAGACGTTAGTCCGATGTAACCTTTCGGGGTGACGTACAAACATAACTCGGACTGTAGATTGAAAACTTCGCCATAAAAGACCGCGTTCATGGGAGGTTTGGGGATTTCCGGAATGATATTCTCCATGAACCAGTCAAAGCCCTTGCAATTCAGATTCTTTTTCAGAATCTTTCGTTTCATCAAAGACGCTTTTTCTTCTTCCGTGAAGGAGATATGCTTTGTTGGCCAGCTGAAGGTGGAAGCCAGAAAGAACTTTTTCCAATCGTCCATCCACAGCTCCGCCACTCTCATTTGGTTTTTTTGCACAATTTGTTCTCTGTGCCCGTCAAAAGAGTAGGCAAAAGGCTTGAACACGTGGGCTACCCGGGAGCAAGGATGGTTCAGAACCTAAAAGTTAATTGATTAAAATAAATTAAAATGAATTAATATATTATTTTAAATTATTATAATTAAATAGGTAATAATTACGCATTAAACCATCTTATAGAAACCCTGAGCCAAACCTCCACTCACCTGTCCGCCACACAACCATCCTCTGAATCCTAACTCAATATTCTCAGCTCCCCAAATCTTCATATCATCATCAAAACCACCAATCGATTGGAAATAGTCTTTTCTCACGGCAAATGCACATCCCACCAAGGTTGCAGTGCGATGTGCCGTGAATTCATGCTGGTAATTGACCCTTTTAGCCTCGTGGCTTGGCATTTCCATCCACACATACCTTAGTTGGGGTTTGAAAGTGTCAATTAATGACTTATAACGGAGTAAAATAAACATAAGATTATGTCGGATTATCTGGTAATTTCGCGTAGATTAGTGATAAGAATATTATTTTTTTAGTTTTTACGTTTATATACAAGTATTAAAAGTTATGAAATATAAGATAAACCATATTATTATCTTTTTTATAAATTTGCTATCCAAGCCCACCACCCATCCACCTTAAGTCCCAGCTGAAGCCACCTCTGGGCACGGGTCCATGGTTTCCCAGGTACTCCAAGCTGAAGCGCTCAATCTGATCCACATTCGGCTGGATGATCGTGCGTGGATTCTTCCTTATTTCCTCCAACAACGGCTCGGCCCATTGGACATTCGCCTCAGTGTGGGCGTCTTGGAACATGACCACATCGGCGGTGACCCGACTTGCTCCGGTCATTCTCGCTCGAACCAGGCCACTGCGTCTCTTCATGCGAATTAGTTGAACCTTCTTCGGTAGCAGTTTAATGTATTGCTCCAGTGGCTCTTGCAGGTCTGCGTTGATGCTATGGTCGTCTACTATGATTATCTTGGGGTTGGGAGAAGGTTAGGGGATGGTTTTGGGGGTTTCGAAGTGAGTTAGGGAAAGGTTGAGAGTGATTTTTGAGCTTGAGAGTGGGTTAGGAGAAAGTTGATGGTGATTTGGGATATTTGGAAATGAGTTAGGTGAAGTTTGGGTGTGATTTTATGGTCTTTGGTGAAGGTTTAATGGTGGCTTGCAGTGAAGATTTGTGTATTGCTTGTTTAAGGTTGTTTCGGTTGTTAATGGCTTCCTTTGACAATTGAGCGAAACATTTGATCGCAGTCATTATAAATCGATATATCAGACCACACATCAAAAGCCCCATTCACAATCTTCATACACGCACACGCCAACCAAACACACACGCACGCACACATATATTGACATATTTGTGTTTCGTGTACGTGTATGCATTTGTGTCATGCTTACCCGAGTGAGAAAAAATTATTCAAGAATGAAGGATTAAGTTGCGGATTAGTCTCTGTTTAGGTGATTAGGATTGGCGAGTGGTGGTTATCTTGATTTTATCTTCTTTCAGCGCCAAGACAATGCCAAGACGGCTGGAGACAGTTTTGAAAGCAGTCGATGCTCAAGAGATTGACACAGAGGATTTATTAGGATATAATGTTAACTATGATAGACTGCGACTGACAATGAAGAAGTGCAAAAGTAAAAAAGATAATGAATTATTATTTTAAAAAATCAAACCTCTTTCAACAGTTTCTCTGGAGTTCGTCGTAGGATGCTGTGGATTGTGCGTAATATCATGGAAAGAGCGTCATTGTGAAAGGGGATAACGACAGAGATGGTTGGGAGGCTGGAGACAGGGTAATCTTTGCGGCAGTTGGGGTGGCGTACGTCAGGGATGTCCCTATCAAGGGGGGTGTGCTCACTGAGGGTGACATTGATGTTGTAGGTGTGGTCTGGTGGACGGTTCAACCCATTGAAAATTTGCTTCTGGAATTGGGATAGTTTTTCTAGTCGTAGTTGTTCTTCCAGTGAAAGTTCTTGTGCTTCTAGGGAACCTTCTGGGTTTTCCATTTTTGAGAGGCGGTTTGTGAGGAAGATTAGGATGGTTGTGGTGGCGCTGAATACCAAGATGATATCTAGCAGCTTGCGAAGCACATAGCCTGACTTCTTAAGCGTCATGGTTGTCTTGTCAATACATAAAGTTTACAAAAAGCAGCAGAACGCACTATAAGTTATAGTCTATAATCTATTATTTTAAGCAAGTTTTTAATTTTCTAAAATCAATTTTGTTAATTAATTGTAAAATATTTTTTAATAAAATAGTCAATCGATAGATTATATTGCAAAATCACAAGCACGAAAACCTGAAAGTTAAAACAAGGCCCAAATGCCAAGTCTCTTGTAGCAAACACTATTGAATTTTCTAGAAAACCTTTCGAAACAATTCAGGATTTTCTTATATATATAACACGAGCATTCTATTGTTAAATCTACTCAGCTCTCACTCCATTCTCTCGGAGCAGAACAATAAGACGCCATTGGGATTATAGCAAATACGCGTTGACGTTTCTACTACATGACCCTATTATTAATTATTGTTTAAATGACATGATAATTTATAGGTAATTATATTTTTAATCTTCATAAGCTGTAAATAGCTGGTTAAGCTATTGTTGTCTACGTGACTCGTGAGTTTGAAATGTTTATTAACGCATAAAAGGCGATTTATAATGAGAAAAAGGATGTTGGAAAAGCATAAAATTCACAAAATATTGAATTACTGATGAATTAAATAAGAAAACGAATAAAAATATAATTTGAAAACATAAAACTGTCCCATAACACCAAATCACTGAAGTGGCAGATCACTAACGGCAACCACAAACTCAAAGTCTTCCGGGAAGAGTTCCTCAGCCCGATCAATCATCATCTTATACGCCTGCTTGATCGTGCTCTCAGCCACTCCAGTGATATCGCCAATTTCTTTGGCGCTTTTCTTCTCTGCAGACGCTTGTGAAGCCATGTAAATGGCGGCAGACGCCACTGAAATAGGACTCCTGCCCGAGACGAGATTCAGAGATTTGGCTTTCTCGGCGATGTGTTTGGCGGCTTTGCGGATATTGGAAGAGAGGTTGAGGTTGGCACAGAATCGGATCATGAAGTCTGCACTCTTGATCGCCTCCATGTTGATTTCCATGCTCTTCATTATGAGCTTAAAAGCCCTCCCGATGTCCTTCTTGGACACCTTGGACACTCCACACAACTCATTGAAAGTCCTCGGAACACCCTCTTTTCGGCATGCGATGTACAGACAGGCGCTTGAGATGGCGTCCTTGCTCCTTCCCTTGAGAGATTGTGACTCGTGCACTTTCTTGAAGTTGACGTTGGCAATGTCTGCAATGTTCTTCGGCAGGTGCAGACTGTCTGACATGTGTTTGATCTCTCGGAAAGCGTTCAGCAGCGATCTGTCACTGCCACTCACCTTGGGGTTGCAATTGAAATGTAGATTTTGGATATTATTTATACTTTAAAATATTTATAATGAAATTCATTACTCAAACACTCATTAAACTTATTGAGGTATAAATATTTATATTTAATTTTTAAAAAACGCTTAAAATGACCAACATTTCTTCTATTATTATAGAGCAGACGTCCACTCTCATCGTATTGACTGCCTCCAGGCTGAACGGTGATGTTGGTGGTGAGGTCTGAGCCCTTCAAGAGGGTATTTTCTGCCGCTCCAACTCTCGAGTTGTCTTTGGAGTCTTTCTCGTTACTGAACGTTCTCCACTCTGAACCGACATCGATGATTCTGTCACCGACCACCAAACCACATTCTGGACATATGACATCGCCTGCGTGGTAGTCTTCGATCAGGAGAGCGTCAGGGTGGTGAGGACAAGAGAGTTTCAGAGAGTGTATTGAAGACATTATCAAGTTATTTTATTTTTTAAGTATGTAACTTTAAAAAAAATTTTTTTTCAATAGTTTAGACTATAAAATGTAGAGTTATATTTTAGTTAAATCGCCAATTTTTCGTACTAAACTTAACTTTTAGCAAGTGTATCTACAACACAAACTAACGTCTATTCACAGCTTACCGTATCTTTTATAAAGAACATTTTTAATCCATAATCAAATAGTCACAAAAATGAATATAATATATCTAATGTTTGAGCATCAATAAGCTTTTTATATAGGCCAACATTAGATGAAAGAAGGGTTGTTTTACAGATATTTTTTAGAAAAAGTTTTTTTAAAATAACTCGGCTAACCTTTTTCCAAATAAAAGTAGGAAAAATATACTTTTTCAAAATACTTGAAGCAAAAGAATCTCTAGCGATTGCAAAATTATTAAAACTTAGTTTTTCATAGATTAACGATTATTATATATTTTTTATTTCTACTTTTTCTTTAAAACATTTAAATATTATTATGGTTCATTTATTTTATTAGTTATTGATACATCTATAATGATCGAATTCTTAAGCTTATAAAATAAATTTTATAAAATTATAAAATAAATTTTATAAATCAAAAGTACAAGCAAAACACAAAACTAAAAAAGAATTGGAAAACAAAAACAAAACAGCGTTTGCATCAACATCCAAAGTCTATTTGTCATATTATAATTTATACCTTTTTTGTATGTATTTTAACCCCTGACGTGAGAGCATAAAGAGTATTCGGTAAATACTTTACAGATTGTAGAGGAATTAATTGACTGATGATACTTGAGTAATCTCTTTAAATGGTTTTAATGTATTTCATTTTAGCTATTTAATACCATTTTTGAACACAAACTGCATTTTTTAACTAATATACTCTGATTTTTTTAAAATACTTAATTGTTATTTGATTTTTAAAACCTTTTTAAAGACTTCCACTCTTTTTCAAACTCCTATTACGTTCTTCTTTATGTTTTTATATTCCAACAAAATTCAGAAACTTCATTTATTTTATTGAAAAAAAAGCTATAATAATAAATAGTTAAACAATAAAATAAAGTTTTGAGGTTAAAAGTCTGAGAAGCCTCAAGCGAGTTCAGACTACTGTCTCATCCAAGCCATTCAGTAGAATAATAAAAACGAAAATAAAAATAAAATACCTAAATTAAAAATGATTGAAATTTTATAAATAAAATTGTATAGTTAAAAAAAAATCTGCACCGCTTTGGCGGACCTGACTCTTATTTTTAAATAATCTATATTCAATATTTAATATAAAAAAATAATATTTTAAATACAATTATGATATTTTATTTCAGAGAATTTCTCGATTCTGGAGACTTGAGATGGTTGCCACAGTATCATTTCATTACTATGAATGTATTTCTGTAGTGTTTGAAAACAAAATGTATTAAATATATAATTAATTAGCTAGTTAACCTACTTGGAAATATATAATAAACATCAAATTAGTCAATTTATTCTTGAAAAGTATTCAAAACTGAATAACTTTTTAGTTTTATTAGTTTAAAATATATGTTGAATTTGAAGAAAGAGCGCTATAGAAATTGATTTGATTGATTGATTGATTGTTATGTTTATCACGATGCTGACGACGTCGGAAGAGAAAAAAGAAAAGATGATGATGGAGAGGAGGATAATGATGATAGAGATGCTAATGATGCTAATGATGAAGATGATAATGATGATGATGTTGATGATGATGTTGATGATGATGATGATGACGTCATGATAGGTCCAAGGACAGGCCCATTCTTTGGCTACACACATATCGAAATTGCATGTGTAACCCGAGATGGAGTCTGCTTTGAGACGCTTTTGTGTGCTTGCAGTTTAACCAATGATTAATTGAGTAATCAAATTATTGTATTTTATTTATTTCATATAATATTTAATTGTATGTAACTTAACTGCTTGCTAATAACATCTATTAAACTTTAGCTAAATTATCAATTCTAAAAAAAATAATTGTTTTGGGTGAGAGATACGGTGATAAGGATGGGGATGCTGATGATGATGATGAAGATGATAAAGACGATGATGATGAAGATGATGATGAAGATGATAAAGATGATGAAGATGATGATGATGATGATGAAGATGATTATGATGATGATGATGATGATGACGAGATTTGTTTCACAAAGATTGTCCTATTAGAAGTTCGTGTCTTCAAAGTAATTGGTTACAGTCTTCAAAATTGTTATTTTTTATTTCTTATAATATTTTTTTTCCTTTTATGCCTAAATATTTATTTTTTTATTTTTCAGTTTCATTATTGTTATTATTATAATTACTGACATCATTATTTTTATTATTTCAATTTTATATTTTTAAACAGTTTTTTGTTGTATGATTTGTTGTATGATGGAGTGAAGAAGCTTTTGTAACCCAAGTATTTAGAGAAATGTTCTGTAATGAAAGTAAAAAAAACTGTGATATTAATCAATATTTTTGATTTTTCATTCATATATTAATATAATTATTAATTAGCTTTATCAAATCTTCAATTATACAGTTTTTGTATTTTTATTTATTGGATAAATCGATTTTTAAATCTTAAAAATAGGTAAACAATCTATTGGAAGATTTTTTCATAAATTCTATGATGTAAAAACTTTAAAATATAAAATATAAAACACTCGAAATAATATTATAGTAAAAAATTAAATACGTAAATAATCCAATTCATCATAATATAAATACCTCAACTCACCTTAAAATTTCATAAAATATTTTAATCAACGAGCCATTTTTAAAAATCCACATATTATGTCACAAATCTCGCACATCTCTCCTTTTATAGTTCTTCTTCGCCATCTTGTCACTCTCAACTTTGTACCGAAGCGAGTCAAGCGAACGGCGATACGTTCCGTGTGTGTGTAAATATATAGATAGATGAGTGCATTTTTATATTTTATATAGATATTTAGCAAATAAATTTATATATAGTATTTAAGCATTAAATTATGATTTTAAACAAAGTGTTTTTGACGTGTAAATTGGATACAAGATTGCTGTAGTAAGGGTTCAAATAATCAAGTGCCTGGGTTAGATAGGTAGGTTGATAATGATAGTGTTAATTATGATGATAATGATTATGGTGATGATGATAATGATGATGTTGGTGATGATATAAGGCCTAATAATGTAGTATTTCATAGGATCTCTTATTGATCCAAGCTGTGGTTCTTTGTCTTATCAAACAATCTATTCATTAGTTCTTTAATTTCTCCATTACCCAATTAATTCATGATTAAATTCATTATTTCATTAATTTCTTCATTACCCAATTAATTCATGATCAAATTCATTATTTCATTAATTTCTTCCTTACCCAATTAATTCATGATTAAATTCATTATTTCATTTTTTCTATCCTTCCACTCATCAATTCATCATTCTTTCCACCCTTCCACTCATCCGCTCATCAATCTTATCCACTCTGTATCCTTCCTTCAATCCACTCATCCATCCTTCTCTCCATACTTGACACTAGTGAACCTTTACCTTCGCACCTCTCATCCCAAGCCATTACCGTTTCTTATGAACGTCAGCTTGCCTCAGATATATAAAGTTGAGAATTGTATTTATGATGATGATAATGATGATGAGAAGGAGGAGGAAGATGATTATTTTTGAGAATTTAATTTTTATTATGATATGTCTCTTAAAGGCTCAATTTTTAAAATTAAACAGTCATCATGAGGCCTTTGATGGAAGGAAAATTGCTAATACAAATTGTGACTAATTTTATATTTGTTGTTGTTTTCAAGATAAATGATACTTTTTTAGTTTGAGATGTTTAGTTATGATTAGTTAATCACATATTTTATAATAGGTTATTCCTTTCTTTTTTATAAAAAATAGTTGGTTTTTAATTCTTTTTTATCTATTTAACCTTTTTCTGCAAAATAAGATAATTGTGATTTATTAACTCAGCAGTACTGTATTTGACAAATCTTGTACAAAGTTCTTCAAGCAAAGTAGAAATACTCGTAAATTCTCAAAAGAAAAAAATATTAATCTTAAATAGTTTAATTTGAACAAAAATGATTACACTAAAAATGGAAAAAGACTTGATTGTTAAAATTTAAATAAGAACGCCGAAATATTCATAAATTTTCAATTGTTATGTTCAAGCAAACAAATAATTCATAAATTCACTAATTTTTATATATTGCTAATGGTGATGATCGAATGTGCTGATTTAAATGCCAAAAAATGAAATTTTATCACTCGTTAAATATTCTATCAAAAACTGCTGAGCTTAAGAGAAATCAAAACACGAAAAAATAAGTCGAAAATCTTTTCGCCTTCTAGCACCCATAGTATAATCTAATACTAGTGAAAAGTGAAGCAAAAAGTCTTAGAAGAAAATTGTGATGATGAAGAAGAAAAAAGTCTGTATTTAAATCACACGATATTTTGTAAATATGAAATTCTACGATTTTTCACTCTCTAAAGCTAAGAAGATGAAAATTATAAACTTTAAACTTCTTGAAAAGTGAGGTAAACATCTGAAAACCCTTCTTCTTTATGAAATACCCCAAAAATACCTCTGATCTTCCTTCAATACCATTTCCATAACTTACTCTTATGAACCACCAAATACACATTCAACCCCAATAAAAAAGATCTAAAATTTCTCACAAAAATCCACCCAAAAAACATTCAAACTTCTCCACTCTATCTAAAAACACACGACTCGTAAGTTGGAACTACATACTTTATGTTCACAAACGCATCCACCCCTCCATGCTTTTCCATGCATTCCAGCGTTTCTTGGATAAGGTCTCCGAGATTTTCCATTCTTCTTTGACCGTATTCAATCTGGTCGCCACTGTTGACTGTCGAAGGTGGAAGAGGGAGACAGGAAAGTTTATAGTGTTCGTGCAAAAGGGTCCAAATAAGGAACAAGATTGATATATAGCATTAAACCTACATGCACATTTATCCATCCTTATTAACTTTTAATATTTCCAAAAAACAACGACTAGATCCTAAAAATAAAATCAATAACTCCATTCCTCTATTGAATCTATGAAAAAACTAAAAGTTTTTTCGATTGATTGATTGATTGATTCTCCAAACCAACAAAAAAACCACCGCAAACAATTCTTAGCCTTGAAGGCGTTCATGGTGGGAAGGAGCTGTCGGTAAAAGTGGACCATGGCCTCCCCGACACCGTCACAAGAAGTCACCATCAACTTCAACACCTTCAGTGCCATCAACATGCTCGTTGGGTGCTTTGAGGCGAGAGCTTCTGTGATGGGGGGGGGGGGGGGTTTGGTTTTAGTTGGAGTATAGTGGTGGTGTGGTTTCGGCGTGGGGGAGTGATGATTGTAGCGATTAGGATGGCGTGGTAGAGTGTATAAGTGGCTTTTTAAAAAGGGATTTTTGTTGTTAGGTGATAGTGGTGTAGTCATTGTAGTCGTGTTAAAACGATATCAATCATATGGTTGTTTTACAAGCGATGGTACTACACAAGTGATCCCCAGAGCTAATCCCACTAAACTTTTCAATGGCAAGATGAGTAGTGGCAGTAGAGGTAATACTTTATTCTCGTCTGCCTTCACCATGTCTACAACGCCCTGGTAGGCGAAGAAGCCGTAAGGATGTTGTGTTTCACTGAGTCCATCGAAAAAGAGCGGCAAGAAGTGCTGGTAGTTGAGTTTCTTAACTTCGGTCTGGTTGGAGAAAAAGGTGTTGGGAAGGGGTGTGGTGGAAGATTTTTGGTAGTTGAGAAGGTTCATTTATTGAAGTTGAAATATTTTTTATAATGGGATACTGTATAAATGAGTTTAAAATTGATATTTATTTGCAGATAAAACAATCAAAAACTGCACTCTAGCGAACGTTAGATAATTTTTTCAATCATATTAAACCTTCCAAATCAGTCTGTTTCCACCGGAATCGCTTTGCAAATAGATGGGTATGTCTCCTCTCTCATAAAACCTTCTTTAAAGATAAAAATATTTTTATTTATTTAATCATTATTATTGTTATAATGTAAATTTTAAACGTAGGATTTAAATTGCGATTTGATGATTAAATTAAAAATATTTTATAAACTTATATCAAAGTGGATAAGTGATAAAAGATTATAAATACCTGAAGTTGGAGGCGGAATACTGGCGTGGTTTGAAGGCGCCTGCACTGGGAATCCTGAAGAGCTGTCGTGAGGATTGATGAAGAAGGAAGGAGGGAGATGGTGAATGAAAAGATTAAAACTAAATTATTCGATTTATTTATGAAGATTACATGCGCATTTTAAGGATAGATTTCTACTTTGAGTGCACCAATGCATTCAGCATGGAAGGATAGGGGAAGAAGAACTCACATCAGAGGAATAAGACCTACTCAAGCAAGAAACCGACCTTCCCCTCTGCTGGAGGGCTGACCTGCTTCTCAATGACACACTTTCCATGCCTCAGATTGGCTGGGTATGGTGAGCATCAGCGATGAAATGATTAAATCGTATATTTAATATGTATTATAAAATGCATTTTTTAATTAATACAGCATATTAATAATTCATTGGTGAGTTTTTGTGGAAACCAAAAGAAACCAACAAACCAATGATTTTTCAACAAGAAATTATTCTATCTGTTAAAATGTTATAAAATTAGAATAATAATATTTGTTATTCGTTTTATTATCTTTGATTCAGATCTTGTATTTCTATAACGCGAATCTTGTAGAACAATTGATAAAAGTTATGATTTAACTGTAACTTGTCTTCGTTTATCAAATGAAAGGATTTTTGACCTTTAGACACTTTATAAAATATTAAAGCTTACACCTGTTGTTGCTAAGGAAGCATGTAAACGGTTGCTATGGGTGGTTAAAAGTTAACTTAAATAACTATTTAAACAACTGGAACCATAATTAGATTGAAAATACAGATGAAAAAAGTTTAATTCTAAAATAAAATAAAATTTAAAGTTTTTTATTTCCACAATTTGTGCCATGGACGATAAGAAACGCAAGGTTATGTCTTGAGAGCAGTGGTGCCTTGAAGTCTGTGTGTGTGTGTGTGTGTGTGTGTATGTGTGTGTGCTTTTTGAGGTGCTGTAATTTATTTTACAAAGAACATTCTACATTTTCTAGAGTAATTTCATTTTTCCACCACCACTTTTCCACCCATAAAACACCCCTCTTCCATCCGCCATCCATCAACCCACACCCCCCTAAATTACACGCAGTCTGGAATGATAGGCCTATTAGAGTTCCTTAATTATCGTATCAAAGGCTTGCGTGGTGATTAGGAAAGGTGGTGAAGTCGGATCGTTAGTGCAGAAGGGAAGAATTGATGAATGAGTTAATATGGATGAGTGGATGAGATTGGACAAAAAAAAGATAAATTATTTTTTGGGTGGATTGTTGGATGAATGCAGGGGTGGATAGTTTCATACTATGGATGAATGAAAAAATAGAGATGAACAGATTGATGAAAAAGTTTTTAAAGAATAAAAAAATTCAATTGATAAAACAAAGGTGATAATAATGAAATAGTTACAATAGTAACAAGGGTTGCAACTGTTGTAATCCTTACAATTAACGAAATCATCACAATTATTTTATTCAAACGCCTTTGATTCAATCCTCAAGTGTGCTTCACACGTACTTGAATAAATACACACACACACACACACACACACACACACACACACACACACACACACACACACACACACACACACACACACACACACACACACACACACACACACACACACACACACACACACACACACACACACACACACACACACACACACACACACACACACACACACACACACACACACACACACACACACACACACACACACACACACACACACACACACACACACACACACACACACACACACACACACACACACACACACACACACACACACACACACACACACACACACACACACACACACACACACACACACACACACACACACACACACACACACACACACACACACACACACACACACACACACACACACACACACACACACACACACACACACACACACACACACACACACACACACACACACACACACACACACACACACACACACACACACACACACACACACACACACACACACCTCCATCCTCCAGTGACATGATTTTCCTGCAAGCATCTCTCAGGAATTGAATGCAATGATAAGTTACTCTTTGATTGAGATTTTAAGAGAAAGGTTCCATGTTAATTTGTGTGTTTGTGTGTGTTTGTGTATTTGTGTGCGTATGTTTATGTGTATCTGTGTGTGTATATTTTGTGAGTGTTTATGAAATCCATAAGTTACTCACTCTTTTTCAATAATATTCTAAAATGTCAAAGTTATAATATTATTATTAACCTTTTTAATAGTTAATGATTTTATAATTTATTATTTTTTACTTTTTTTTTTTTTTTCTTGTTATTGCGCGTAATACCTCACTTAAGCGTTGCCTTGATGTGGTGTTGTTGTAAGGAAAAGAGAGGAAGGATAATAAACATATTAAAGAGGAAAGGAAATACAACAAAGTTAACTTTTAAACTAAACTTGAAGATTTCTAAAAGCTGCTTTCATATTTTGTTTTAATTATATAAAAATTATGATAATTGTTGTTCCGTCCCATATGAGAATTCTTTCCATGGATGGGACTGCACAATCTAAGAATTTGATAAACTGACTTACTGCACTGGCAATCTTAACCCGAGGGTCCGCCAATTCTTGGAATGGGCAAAAAATAATAAAACCTATATTGCCCAGTTTATATGGAACAAATTCTTATATGGAAGGAACAATATTCTGCCAGATATCTTTAATCAAAATAGCAATAACAGCTTATTTTATTATTTATATTATAATTTATTTTTATTGTTACTATTTTCTTTTGCATTTTTAGGCATTCTGAAAATCTAGATAAGTATTTTTAGACTCGAAAAGCTTTGATATAAAAGATTACGTACACAAAAAATAAAAATTCGAAGGCCTGGAAGATGGGTGAAAAATAGGAAAAAGATATATTATATATGAACACTTAAACTTTATTTTAAACAAATAGAATACATTTTGTGAAAAAATATATAAAAAGTACGATATTTTTATTTAAAAAACTGCAAAGAAAACAAAAAAAAATACATAAATTTTGCTGATGACCGTTTAACGAGTGTGAAGGTGTGATGGTATCATCATCAACACCGTACTACTACTAACACTATAATCAAAACCTCTAATATTACTAGCACTATCACTACTAGTATTATTATATTACTCCTTACTATTATAATGGATTTTTTACTTTGAAAATCCATTTTTGAATATATTAAAATAAATTTATTCAGAAGCGGAATTAATTCAAGTTTAATAAAAAAATATATCAAAAATAAAAAGAATTTTAAACATTTTAATGAATAAAAATAATTCATAAAAGACCGAAAAACGAATGTAGATTCATAAATGAAATAAAAACTTATAAGATTATATTTATAAATTTCATATTCAAAAATTCATTTAATCTACAATCAAGTTGAAATGATATAGGACTTTAGAGGAAGAATTAAAGGTGAAATTAAGGAAATTGAATGGAACGTTAGGGAAGATGGCATCGCATCTGCCTCTCAAGGGCTTGCTATTGTAAACAACCTGAGCAATTAGACGCTTCTTTCTTCAATTCTTTCTTCACTTTTTTCATTTTTTCATTCATTCACCTAATTATTCATTTATCTATCTGTCTTCCCATCCATTCGTCGACATTCCTTATTTTTTTTACATAGTTTTTGACTTATTTTTATTTTGTTAAAGTGCGTTTTACTTGAAAATCTGTGATTTTTTTCTTACTTTTTCATGCAGTATTTTTTTAACATCTTTCCGCCTATTCATCAGCCCAAGTATCCATTAATCCATCCATTCAACCTGTCATCAGTTTCCTATCCTTCTTTCAATTCACTCATTTTAAATATTTTGCAATTTTTCTATTTATTAATCTACCCATACACCCATCCATTAACCTACCCATTCATCTACTAATCCATCCATACATTCACCTTCCATTCATCTATCCATTCATTCATTTACCTATCCATCCATCCATTCACCTATCCATCCATTCAATCAATCATCCATCTCAATCCCAGTTCAATTCATCCGTCAATTCATTGAATCGATCAACCACTGAAACGTCTTTTCATAAACTAATGCTTGGTTGACTAGCACCTAATTGTTAACTAATAACGTACATAAATTATTCTTTTATCCGTTTCTCTGACACTTTGCAGCAATTTGAGATTTGATTAGATCAAAATGGGATTATTTAAAAATGGAAAAAAAAACTCTGAGAAGCTCGAAATAATTTTAAAGTATATTTATGAAATATTATTTAATAAGTAAAATTTAATTTAATTGAAAAACTACCCTTTCAGTTTAAAATAAAATAAACAATTTTAAATCAGAATTTTCTGCTCAAATATTGAATTTCCAGGTAATCCGGCCAGACGATGGAAACGAAACTCAAGATCGTCATCATCACCAAAATATTCACTATCACATCACCAGCACCATCACCATTATTTTAACTTCAATATACTATTTTAATAATTTCTATTACACCACTATCATCTCTAGCACCACATCATTATCATCACCAATACCATCACACCCTCATATTCATCCTTTCCACTAGCAGACCCCATCATCATCATCATCATCATCACTAGAAACATCATCATCAAAACCATATAATTTTTTCTTCAACCATTCTTTCAAACCACATCTTTTGCCTCTTCCTTCCCATCCAATCACAAGCCACCGATTACTTTGCTAATAGCTGATTGGCTCTTCAACATTTCTCCATCCTATTCTTCACGCACATTCTCACAGGCATACAAAATAATGTAAACTCAAATACATACAACCACACACACATACCAGAATACAATGACATACATTCACACATACAAAGAATGAACTCCGCATTTATACATTAAAAAAAACACATTCTAACTCACACACACACACACATACACACATGAACCCACACATCCGTAAGCATCTCATAGCCCATAGAAAAACACAAAGTTACATAGACAGATCATATAAATGCATTGGTAGTAGTGGTTGTGGTAAAGCTCCCTGTTTACTCGCTGGATTGTGGATTTTAGAAGTTTCTCATAATAAAATTTGTAGAATAAACATTTGATCGTTAAAAAACTATAATAAATACAGTATTACAGGATAATGAAAAAAAAATAAAAAAATAAAAATAAAAATATTAATATTGATTTAATGATAATGTTTATAATAGCATCTTGACAAATAACCTCCGATAAACACTTCATAAGTTCTGGCTTGCTGCGACGAAAAATTTAAACAGAATTCCGAACCTGAACCATAACAAGCACCATCGCCACACTCACCGCCAATACAACAGCATCACTTGTTTGGGGTTATAGTCTAAAGCTGCAGAGGCTTTTTGTTTAATTAGTGGTCGTATCTGCTTAATTTCGTAATTACCGTTCAAATTTTGACGTCTCAAACGCCTATAAGAAGGTGTGAACGAGAGTTAACCAGTTAATTGCGATGCTTAGTGGTTTGATTTAGGAGGGGTGGTTTTGAATTTGTCTATCGTGTGGACTACTTCCTTGCAAGGCCCTGATCTCTGTTTTGTGAGTTTTTTTGTTACTGAAGTGCACATTTGGATAACTTTTGAAATAAAAATTAACTTCGATAAGAGTGGGAATCTTTTGTACATCATTATTTATAATTCTTCATCTCATTAACAAAAATTTAAATTATTATTTTTTTTTGCTTATAAAATTTATTTTTATTTTCTAAAGATTTATTGAAGCTAAGTAAAATAAAATAAAAACAATTATAGTAAAAAAAAAATAAAGAAATGGTAGTATGATTATTTTTATTTATTTATTAATAGTAATAGCAGTAGTAGTTATAGCACTATTAGTAATAGTACTATTATTTATAGTAGTAGTTGTAGTGGTAGTAATAACAGTAACAAGATGCTGTCATCAATTGGTGAGATCGTCATGCGTGTAATGACGCGCTTAAACGCTCCAATAATGGTGGTGGTGGTAGTAGTAGTAGTAGTAGTAGTAGTAGTAGTAGTAGTAGTAGTAGTAGTAGTAGTAGTAGTAGTAGTAGTAGTAGTAGTAGTAGTAGTAGTAGTAGTGGTAGTGGTAGTAGTAGTGGTAGTGGTAGTGGTAGTAGTAGTAGTAGTAGTAGTAGTGATAGTAGTATTAGTAGGGGTAGTAGTAGTAGGGTTAGTATGATGATTAAGGATGGCTATGATGATGATTCTGCTTTTGGAAACACAATTATTTTCTTATGAATGGAGTTGTGAACTTAATTGAGACACACATTTTGGTGCTCATCACTGCATCGTCCTAGTTTTTTTGTAAAAATATATTTTTATTAATTTTGAAAAACTTGGTCTATTTATTTTTAATCTTTTTATTGTTTTTTCTTATTATTGTTTTCTTTCTCTTCTTCTTTCGCCCTTTGTCGCTAACTGTCCATGATGCTAAACAGGCGTCTGCCAAAAAAAAGAAGAAAAAAAAAATGTGAAAAAAAAATTATTATTAGTAATATACACCATATATATTTCTTTATAATTTCATTTCAAAATTATTCCAAAATAATATTTAAATAATAATCATCACCATCAAATTTTTCAGATATTATAATCAAACTGTAACTATTTATAATTATAATATCAAGTTCTGAAGTGAAGATTAAGTATATTATAATTTTTAAAACAATTATTCACAATTATTTTTCTTTTCTCATGAATGACATAATAGTTTCCAGACATGTTGTGTCCCATATGGAACACGATCATCGTTATCAGGATCACCCTTTAATCACCATCATCACTATCAGCACGACCCTTTAATCACTATGATTAACAAAACCATCGTATAATCATTATCATTCTAGAAGTTAAACTTTAATTTAAATGTTAATTTGATTTAAAAATTGTTTTTCAGAGTATTATGTTCGTAGAGAACACGTGTTACGACATGTTCAGAAGTGACAATGCTCCATTTGTTGGCAACAAATCCAAGATTGACGATGCTGATATGGCTTGTTACCTAGAAACACTCAAGCAACAACATCAACAACAACATTTGCAACCACAACAGCAACTTCAACAACAACAACAACAACAATTAATTTACTGTGAAGAACAGTATTCCAACTTTAATGCTGATGCCTATAGCCAACATTACTACAACAACAACAAAACCAACAAAGACTACAGCAACTACAACACCGGCAACAACTACACAATCAATGACAGCTTAGCAACAACAACAGTCACTACCGAAACACCCACAAACCCTTGTAACTACTCCTTCTATCCTCTCACTTACTCACCATACCACAAACACTCTTACAACCAACAATACGACCATCTTCCATACGATTCTCTCTCAACACAAAACACTACATCAGTCTACAACAACATAGGAAACAACACCACATCCAACAACAACAACCCATTATATCTTCTCGAGTCTGAGTCCAAACTAGATAAGGCATCCTGTAAATCTCTACTGACCCCAGAAGCACACCAGATCACTGATAGCGTGGCTTCGAAGCTCCAAAACACGAGTTATTATGTTAAAAGTGAAGCGAATCCTTTGCTTCCTCGGCTTTCCGAATCTTTAGTGGCCTCCTCCGAAGGAGATGTGGTGGAGGAGAGGAATAAAGAGGAGGATGAAACTGTGGCTTCAGGAGGCGAATTTGTGGAAAGTGATGGAACGAGAGTTAAAAACGAATCAAATGACAGTAACCAAGGTGAGGAAGAGGAAGAAGAAGAAGAAGTAGGAAAAAACGGAAATGAAGAAGAAGAGGTAGTGGAAGAAGAAGAGGAACAGACCGAAAAATGTGGACAAAAAAGCGGACAAACCAAAAAGACAGAAAAACCTCCATACTCGTACATAGCACTCATCGTGATGGCGATACAGTCCTCACCCGGGAAGAGGTGCACTTTGAGCGACATCTACCAGTTCCTCCAGCAAAAATTCTCCTTCTTCCGCAGCTCATACGTCGGCTGGAAGAACTCCGTGAGGCACAATCTCTCGCTGAACGAGTGTTTCATCAAGCTGCCCAAAGGTCTGGGCCGACCGGGAAAAGGCCACTACTGGACCGTTGACCCGAGCGCTGAGTTCATGTTCGAAGAGGGGTCGTTTAGACGGCGACCTCGAGGTTTCAGGAGGAAGTGTCGAGGCCTCAAGATGGGAGAGTATGGCAGTGGTGGTGGGGTTGGATATTACGTAAGACCCCCTTCTGACTCGTTGACCGATGCTAGTTTGTACCCCACCTACCAAAACTACCATGCCCTTTCCACCGGTGATTTAAACGCATCTGAAACTCCGAATGAAAGCACAGACGCTTACTCCATCTATCCTTCGTACACACCTCAACAACAACTGCAACTACAACAACAACTTTTAATGCAGCAACAACAGCAACAGCAACAACTGGATAGTAACTACGAATGCCTTGTTCAATCGATTGATTATCCAAGCTCTTACAACAGCCCATACAACAATACAGCCAATCCATACCAGTTCCACCAATCATACTACAACTGCCAAGACAGGCAAGCTTATTACCAAACGCACTACAACCATCAAGGTAATTCTACAACTATCTAAAAATTAAGTCTATATGCCTTTTAATTAATACAATTCAAAATTGTTTCTTACATTTATAAAACACCATCGTTTCCTTTTTCAATGTTTTAATGAATTATTTTTCCCTATTAATTTGTTTCCTTCATACTTTGTCACTATTTTCACAGCAACGAATTTCATCATCCGTAATTTTACACCATACCAACTATACCAAAATCCACGCATCATAATTTAAAACCCAACCATCTTGCTCAAAAACCATCCACACCACACTCATCCACACCACACCCATCCACAACCATCCACACCACAACCATCCACACCACACCCATCCACACCACACCCATCCACACCACAACCATCCACACCACAACCATCCACACCACAACCATCCACACCACAACCATCCACACCACACCCATCCAAACCACAACCATCCACACCACACCCATCCACACCACACCCATCCACAACCATCCACACCACAACCATCCACACCACACCCATCCACACCACAATCATTCATACCACACCCATCCACACCACACCCATCGACACCACAACCATCCACACCACACCCATCCACACCACAACCATCCACACCACAATCATTCACACCACAACCATCCACACCACACCCATCCACACCACAACCATCCACACCACAACCATCCACACCACACCCATCCACACCACACCCATCCACACCACAAGCATCCACACCACACCTATCCTCGCCTTAGTTACATCACCAACACAAACAACTCTCATTCCTTCCAGCCATCCATCCTCCATCGTCCGCCTCTTCAAAGATGAACACTTAGGCATTTGTTTTTTCAACTGCCTTCACAAGGCGTTTAAGATTGCCCTGTACTACTACCACTACTACTACCACTACTACTACCACTACTACTACTACTACCACTACTAATACTACTATTACTACTACTACTACTACTACTACTACTACTACTACTACTACTACTACTACTACTTCTACTACTACTACTACTACTACTACTACTACTACTACTACTACTACTACTATTACTACTACTACTACTACTACTACTACTACTACTACTACTACTACTACTACTACTACTACTACTACTACTACTACTACTACTACTACTACTATTACCGCTAGTTCTATAAAATATAAAATCCTCCAATAAAAAAATATAACAAAGTATATACAATTAAATACAATACAACGACTTCTTGCAAACAAGAAGCACGAACCCACACTAACCTGATCACTCAATCATTTTCATTTCACAATGAAAATTTTTATAAAAACTAAAAATACAAGCATGCGGTGGCATCGGTTTAAGTCGGGTACTTTGCTACAATTAACTTTAATAAGGAGTTTTTAGATTTGTTTAAAATATAAATTTTAATATATTAATCGTTTTTTGAGAATGGTAATAAAATTGATTTATTTTAAAGAATTTATTTAAAATTATGAAACAGAATTTTCAAAATACGAGAATTTACAAAAATCTATATAAAAAATATGAGGTTTCTTAAAAAGCGGAAAAAACAAAAAAACAGTTATTCATACAAAAAATCATCCAAAAAGCTATTTTATCCGTAAAAACATTTATACTTTAAAAGAAAATCGAGATAAATGTGAACTCTTATCTAAGTTCCTTTCATAGTTTTTGTGGTATATTTTATAACCCCTTTTTCTGTTTTTTTTCTTTTTCTAAAGCTCATTTTTTTCGTGCTATATTTTCCGTCAGCATCTAGATTTATTTCACAACGTCTTCTTGTGTGGCTCCTATCCCACGATGTTAAATATAAAAACACACACACACACACACACACACACACACACACACACACACACACACACACACACACACACACACACACACACACACACACACACAGACTAGCACTAGTTAACGTAAACACATTGACCATTTCACAACTGACAAATCAAACTACTTTAATACGCTCAATCATTCCATGCCATCCAATCCAGGATCGTCATCATCACCACCTTTCCATCTCCATCACTATCTTCTCCAACTGTTAATTTAACCAATCTTTATCCATCGTTTTCAAAATCATCATCATCATCATTTCCTCTTTTTCCCAACTTGAACTTTTCTTTCTTGATCCACTCTTGCCATCCCAGATAACATAACACTTTTTCCAATAAATAAATCTCCAATTTTTCAATATTTTTCAATCCAGTACAACCCCACCCATCCATCCATCTTTATTTATTTATTCGTTCCATCCCATTCAACTATAATGATAACCCTAGTCTTCCCCTCCCCTTCACCAACACCACCATGACCTTCCCCTCCCCTTCACCAACACCACTATGACCTTCCTCTCCCCTTCACCAACACCACTATGACCTTCCCCTCCCCTTCACCACCCCACCATGACCATGACCTTTGCATGTCAACATTTAAACTCAATGCCTGAATGTTGAGAGATTCTCGGGTGTTGACATGGTCTCCGATCACTTTTGAACGGAATTATTTTTTATTTATTAATTTTATTATTAATATAAGACTATCTTTTTATTGGAATAAATAAATAATAATTCTAGTAATAAATCAACTGAAAGTCTTTTTGATTTCATTTATGAAAAATGGTCGATTTAAATTTTTTTAACAAATCATTTTTCCATTAAAATCTTTATGTTAATTGGTGTATTATTAAAGAGTAATTGTAATTAAACGCTAGAAGGTCTTTAATTACCCTAATTGGGTCTTATCAAATGTCTCTTCAGTTTTCTCACAATAAATTTATTCCAACCTCTACTACTACTACTACTACTACTACTACTACTACTACTACTACTACTACTACTACTACTACTACTACTACTACTACTACTACTACTACTACTACTACTCTTACCACTACTACTCCTACTACTACTACTACTACTACTACTACTACTACTACTACTACTACTACTACTACTACTACTACTACTACTACAACTACTACTACTACTACTACTACTACTACTACTACTACTACTACTACTACTACTACTACTACTACTTTTACTACTAGTAGTTGTAGCACTGTGTGTGACCCTTCACATACGAAAAAAATATTTTTAAAGAATGAAAAATTGGCTTGCACTTTAGCTTTTTCATCTCCTTAAAAAAATATTTCTTCTCCCTAATTTATTTGTTGAAAACTGTCATACGCAACGAAAGACACTGTCAAGATGGTTGTAGACAGGACTAGGTACGGTAAATGGCAAACATTGAAATGTCATCATATAAAGCCTTGGGCATTCCACTGAACTCCCCTCTCACCACTTTTACAAACACGAATATTCATCATGGGTGTTTTTGCATCGGTGTCTTTCTCCATTACTGTATTTTTGTAAAAACTTTTTTTTAAATTGTTTTTTTAATAATCATTATTATTAATACGGTAGGTGATAAACCATCTAATTCTATTAAAATTACCACCAATATCATCACTACCATCCTCATCATCTCCATCTTCATCATGATCATCACCAACACCTCCATCTTCATCATCAACACCATCCTCCTCCTTTTCTTCATCTTCCTCTTTTCCACAATACCCATCCATCACTTGAATGCCTTCAAGGATTAATGCTAGCTGTTCTAATTGGTGTGGAATGGAGGAGTGATGGATGGGTGAGTGGATGGATGAATGAAAGAATGGTGAAAGAATAAATGATGGAGGATGGATGAATAAATGGTAAATGAATAGATGATGGATGAATAAATGGTAAATGAATGGATGATGGATTATTACATGAATGAATGGTTGTATAGGTGTCTGTGTGTTTTAATGGACGGATGAAGGGCTGCATGGATGGATATGGGAATGATGAATGAAACTTTAGATAAATGGATGAAGAAATAAATACATTGATGAATGGATGAATAAATAAATAAAAGGTCCAAAAGTTGGATAGATGGGTGGGTGGATGGATGGAATGGGTGGGTGGATGGAATGGGTGGGTGGATGGAATGGGTGGGTGGATGGAATGAGTGGGTGGGTAATTGGGTTCACCCCTCAAAAGAAAACACTCACACAATCGATTTTATGATTAAAAATAATAATAATTATAAATATAAAATAAACAGCAGTATTGGTTATGAAAAGAATAACTTACAATCATTAATAATAATGACAAAAACAACAACAACAATAACAATAACAACAACAATAATAATGATGATAATGGCTGCTGAGATTGATAGGGTGGTGTTGGGTTGCAGGTCAATCGGTGTGTATACAGACCCCACACTACTCTAATACTCTATTATCGCCCCTGTTGTTGTTGTTATTGTTTCATTTTTTTGTTTTTTTGTTACTATTATGTTTTTTGTTTGTTTTTTGCTATGCTGTTTTATGTTGCATATCTAATAAATAATAAAAATAAAACAAAATGAAATAATACAAATAAATAAATTATTTTTTCATTGTTGCAGGTTACTACAACAGTATCAGAGACGTCAACAAAGGCAACAACAACCACAACAATCATGACGTTGATGATGACGAAGAAAATGAAGATGATGACGATGACGATGCCACCATTACTCACTCAAACAACTCAAAAAGTTATCACCCCACGACATCATTATCATCACTGTTTCCACCACCAACATCATCATCATCATCTTCATCCTCCTTATTTCCATCTTCATCTTCATCATCGCCATATCAGCATATCCAACCAGATTACTACTACCATTCTCATATTCCCACAATAACATCATTACCACTATCATCATCATCACTACAATCATTATCACCACTTCCATCATCCTCATCATCATCCTTTTCACCACATGCTACATTTTCTTCTTCATCATTATCATCGTCAATTTTTTCCACCACTAAAACATTGACATCATCATCAGCATCATCATCATCATCATCATCATCATCACCATCATTCAGTCCTAGCGTATCTATAAAAAGTTTTTTTGAACGATTCTACTCAAATCCCTATTACAAACACAGCCAAGATTTCAACTACCCCTTCTCTTCCCATTCACCCTCTCTCTCTTCATCTCTCTATTTGACATCTTTTCCCGCCTCCCAATTTATTTCCGTTACTCAACCTTTTTCCGGTATACCATCGTCTTCTCTTTTCCGATCAATACCAAATCGAGAATCCTTTCTCAACCATCCTTCATCCCACTCAACACTCACCTCCATCCTCATGACTCCGTCATCATTACCATCCTCCTCCTCCTCTTCATCCTCATCATCTTTCTTCAATCCATCTTTGTATTCTTTTCCTATCCAATCCTCCTTAGCTACGTTGTCCTCATTATTATCATCATCATCACCATCTTCGTTTCCATCATCATCATCATCATCAAAATCATTTCCATCATCATCATCAGCACCATACATTTCATCTTCCTTCACTCCATCTTCCTTACCCTCACACCATTTATCTTCCTTCTGAAGCCATTAGTGACTTATTAACTCATCCAGTCTTTTATACCTTCCTTCCCTCATTCATCCATTTTTTTCTTCTATGTATTATTTATTAATTAATTATTTTTAATATACATTTTTTGAATTTATCGATTAAATTCATATTTTTAAATTAATTTACTCATCTTTCCATCCTTGCAGCCATCTCACAAATTTTTTCTTCATCATTATTGACTTGTATTACGCGTTGAATATTATTTTTTCCATTTTTTTAAACGTAAATAAGTAAAGTAAAGTAAAATAAGTAAAACGTAAAGGTATTTAGTTTTTTTTCAAACCATCAACACCAGTATTATTTTTTTCCAAATTTCATTAACACACACATATACATAACCACACACACTCAAACACACACACACACACACACACACACACACACACACACACACACACACACACACACACACACACACACACACACACACACACACACACACACACACACAAACAAACACACGCACACACACCATATAATTTAAACAAATAGAACTCTTAAAACCGTCCGATGCATTCATCAATTGCATAATAATCAACTTTCGATGAGGTCATTGGGAGACTTTAAAGCTGTAAATACTTTTCTTAACACCACCAGGCTTGTGAAAAACTTAATCTTGAGACATAGAAGTGTGTTTTCGAATTTTTAAAGCCTTGATTTCAGATTTGTTTTTATACTTAAGTATTAATTAAGCTTTTATTTGAATATTGATTGATTTAATTATTTAATAGTTGTTAATTAACTCTCTTAATTATTTATATATATATATATTTTTTTTAACATCGATTTTCCAATCAATTATTTTTATATTTTTAATCGGTTATTTAACACTCTGCACTCGATGCCTTGACGTTTTGTGTTAAATTTAAATAAAATTCTTAAAAACTACCTTCACTCTCATTGGTTGCCTGGAAGAGATACAGGCGTGGCGTAAAAGTTCGTTTGACGTCTATGAATATGTGCGTCTAAAAGTGTAAACTGGTATAAAAAGTATAAAAAATAGATAAATATTCAAGTTTTTTTTCTTTCTATTTTTAATCAAGTTAATTTAGAAATAAATATGAAATTCAGTTACGAGTTTTATTACTGTTCGACATTGTTACCACCATTCTAGTTTTCGTAGTTTTGTCGCGAACAAAATAAATTATTTTTTAGATAAATGATGTCTGAACAGTCCGGTATTTCACGGTTTATAAATTTATCTATGTCATAACTTTAACCTTGACGCTGTCAGATTCTACGCACATTTATTTTCAAGTACTCATTTCATATGAATGTTGAGATTGCGTATCTACATTTGAAATATTCGCAGTTGATTTAAATTATACAAAGTGGATTTGAAGTATTTTTCATTCTTAAGAACCCATTGACTTTTAAACAATTTAAAAGGGAGAAATTCTCAATTTAATTCAAAACTATCTGAAGAGGGTAGGTGAATCTTGAAAAATTTATTTTCAACGAATTAAATAATCAATTAGAAGCTGAAATAACAATCCTACTTTTCGTAACTACAAATAATAATATAAAAATAGAAGAAAATTTTCAATAAATCTAAGTTTGAAAAGTCATAGCAAGATAGGTTATTTGAACAAATCTAGCTGTTTGCAACTCTATAAAGTTCACACAAGTGTTTTTGATCAATTTCGACCGCCAGATAGAAGATATTCATTTGATAATTATTTTGATAATTAATTTAAATCTTGAATGCTCCAATTGGTCAAAGGGACCACGTCGTCTTATCCTTCATGCTGAATATCTCGGTCACGCAAAAAAGCATTTATGGACCTAAATATACCGTTACTAAGAGAGATTAGCCTGCATTGAACAATTATATTGAAGTTCATCTCCATGATAAACTGAAACATTTTATACATTTTGAACAACTCGACAAGGGGTTTGTTGATAGATTGGTCTTGGAATTTATTGAAACACTTGCAGTAAATAAATGTATTCTTCTTGAAACCCAAAATATAAAAAGAGTTACAATTAAATTAACCAATAATATAAAAGATTTGATTGAAGTGGAACATAAATGATGCAATGCACATTGTAAGTGTAGAAGCTTACAAATTTTTAGAAAATTTAAATCTGTTAGAACTAAAATCAACCAGGAAAAATTGTCTGTGAAGATGGATGATATGTTAAAAAATTAAAAATAAATTAAAAAGAACAACGTTCAATAAATCTAAGTTTGAAAGGTCATAGCAAGATAGGTTATTTGAACGAATCTAGCTGTTTCCAACTCTATAAAGTTCACTCGAGTGTTTTTGATCAACTCCGACCGCCTCAACACCTCCAATAATCGCATGATTGCAAGCGCCATTCAATCTAAATGTTTTCAAATCACGAATATATGTCTTTGTGAATATATGTCAAGTCTACTCATTTGGTTCAAATGTATGAAAGTTTATTTCTCTAAATCTATCTAAATATTGAAAGTTTATTCAGCATCGGCTGACGGTGGCGGGATCAGTAGTGGAGCAAGAAGGAGAGAAGGCTGACCACCAAGACAGCTGCAATCGACTGCTTCAAGCCAGCAGAGCCGTCTTAAAGTCATTCATATCGAAATTTAATTCAAAGAGAGTAAGTGAATTAATGCCGGTGTTTAATGAATAAAGATGAAAATTTAGTTTTAAAATAATGAAAAATCGTATTAGAATTAACTAAATAAAAAAATTAAATCCAAAAAAGTAATATTATTTTAAAATAAAGTAAAATAGGTTATTATATTTATTTTATTTAATAGAAAATTTATTTAACGGACTTTTGGCGCATTTAGCGCCACTGAAGCCAGACTTGCAAACGCATTGATCTATTCCATCCACTTTCTTGCACTCCGTGTTTGGTTCCGTGCAAGATTTGCTGCAGTCGGCTGCTGGCGGATCCACTGGATTTGTTGCTGGCGTTGTTGTTGGGGTGGTTTCTGGGGTTGTTGTTGCTGCGGTAGTTGCTGGGACTGTTGCTAGATAAAATGTTGTGAGGACATTTGAAATGTAAGGTTAATTTTCGAAAACAGAAATATATTTTCTAAATAAATACAACATTGTGGAACTATATTTTTTTAAACAACTATTGTTGATTTATTCAACTTTGATGAATTAGATTGATACATTTGATAGATTTACGTTAAAAACTTATTCAGTTTAAGCAACTCAAAATTTTCAAATACCAACGTAATTTTCCTCTCGTGATATTCAATTCAACTCTATTGTCTCTCTGGTTTATTATTTTAATTGGTGTTTGAAAATTGTCAGGAATTTCATCAGCGGCGAATAAAACTTCTACAGGAGGCTTTCCTTTAGTCAGTTTAGTCACTTTGGGGTCTCCTTTCGCAAGGTTGAACTCGATAGTAGCTAGTTGAGGGTTCAGGAGCTTGACAAATAATAAGAAAAACGTATAAATATTAAACTCGACAAAATTTTAAAGGTTAAAAACTAAATAAACTATTATTTTATCAAAGAACGACATCTATTAAATATACGTTAAAAAAGTATTTGTTATTTGTTCCCCTATAAATAAATACATCTAGTGTTATCTTTTTCCCTTCTTTAGCTGCTCCCGTAGCACCAAACTGATACGTTCCAGTCGCAGGCTTTCCACGGTAAATGGCCACGTCGCTGTCTATCATTACTTTGTCTGTAATAAAAGACAACAGGGAATAATTTAATATTCCAATTTGCTTGCAAAGCACAAAACCGACGAGCTAACCTGGAGTAGCTGAGTTCTTGATTAGGAATGTAGGGGGCTTTACTACATTCAAAGAAAATAAAATCCACCAGGATTTAGAAGGCTCTGATGCAGAGAAGGAGCAGCTTAAAACGTCTCCAAACTCATCCTTCTTCAATCTCACGACTTCCAGTACGTTCGCATGAAGATCAATCTCCTGTTTCACCGTCGAGTCTACCGTCAGCTTTGGGTTCGCAGTAGCTGGCACCTAGAGTGGTTTATAAAGCACCCAATTAACACAAAATCATTATGTGGAAACGTTTAATGAAGACAAAAATATAATTTTTTATATACAGATCGCAAGAAAGTTATTTAAAAAACTTTTTACTGATTAAAAGACAAAATCATTTATATTTCGAGAGAATACTCACACCAGCTCCAAGTTCGACATAGAAAAGAACATTATCTTTTTTTTTTTCAATGTCGAACGCACAGCTTTTCGCCAAACAAACAAAGTTGGTTTTTTTATCGCTTTGTTTGATCGTGGGTTTTTCTAAAGGATGGAGAGTTTATTTAGAATTCTTAATTAATGCATAGATTCAAACTTATAGAACAAGGACTCAAAAGTGTTTTACTCCAAGATTACTTTAACTTGATTCACTTAATATCTAAACCGAACATTCTTCCAGATCTCAAATCTTTCCAACTTTAATTCATATTTTTCCTAAAATCCCAAAAAATATATTTTTCAAGTTTTGTGGAGAGTAAAAAACAAAAACAAATTTCTTCTACTCTAAACTCACTTTCCCTAAACACCCAAAGCGGAAACTCTCCCACTCCTCCCGAACCTTTCCAAACTCCCATCCCAACTTCCATCACGCCACAAACAATATTTTCCGCTTCAAATCATTGCAACATCAAAAATCTCAAAAAGTCCCGCTAAGCTTTCAAACGACTCCACCCCTACTCACCTCCGTTGACATTGGTGATGACCACAATCCCGTCAGCCCCTACATTCATCTTCACATCGAATGTACCAGGCTGACCATCTACAAACTTGGCTTTTGGCACCACCACCAAGGTCTCTTTCTGACTGGGAAGGTCTATAGCTTGTTGACCAGATTTAAGAGAAAAAGTGGCTTGTTTATCATCTTTTCCCTTAACCTGCTCGTAGGTTGAATTATCGTTTGAATTGTGTTGATTACAAAAATATATTAAATTATTCATAATGAGTTACACAAAAATGTAGGAAGTTAATTTCTTAAATTTGTAAAACATTAGCTCATTAGGGGTAGCCTTTGAAGTACTTTCCCACTGTCCGTTTCAACCACTTGCAGTACTTTATTTATGCCACTGCCCAAGCCCAGTGTAGTGTAGGCAGCACAAATATTTTTTAATAATAATTATAATATTATATTGTATTAAGTATTATATTAAGTAACCTTATTATCGTAAGATTTAAGTAAATTAAATTCTCTAATGATTTATTTTTACTTGAAAACGGTGAGGCTTAAGCCTAAATCTTCGATTTAGTTTTTGGGTGTAGGGGAGGGGGGTTTCATCAAAAGTACCAACCAGTATTAAATATTCTTGAAATAACCTAGTGAACCATATTTCAAGTGGACGTAAAGAATTTCCAATTTTTCGATTTTTGCCTACTAGTAGTTATGAAACGTAATAAAAATTAATTTTCTTGCCATACATTTTCAAAGGTCAGTGTAAAACTTCTTGATACATTCATATTCAGATCGAATAGTTTTCTCTAAAACTGAATCTGGCATTCGCTAGAGCTTTTAGTCATAAGACATTTAAAAAAAACAATGTGTATTAATTCAATAAATTATAATTGTCAACTGAATAGCTATTCATAGCTATTGAAATAGATTATTTAATTTTTAGCAAAGAACGCACCTCAAAGCTGATGGCCACAAATTCCCTGTTTGCATGTGCAATCCTTAGTTCCTTTTCTCCGTCAAATTTGAAGATTTCAACAGTTTCACTCTGAGCAACAACTTTTGAAATAAAAAAGATAAAAATGAAAATTGTTAGCAATTGGAAATTTTCAAAGATGTCGAATCTTTTATATATAACTATTTTATTTGTTAAATATTAAATATTATGTCATACCTATAGGAGACTTTTCTCCGCTTATGGTAGCTTCGATCACTACACCTTCTCCCTCAAATGTACACCGTGTTGAGAATGCATCTGGAGTTATCTTTATAAAAGTATTTCTTCCAACCGACAAATCCAAAGGTACTTCAACGCCCAAAATACTAAACATTGTTTTTTCGATCTTGTTCGGATTCTCACTTACCTGAATGTCAATAGATTTATTTAAAAACACTGAAATTATTATTTATTTCTTTCCTAGAAAAGTAGTGCAATATTTTATAATAAACTATAATAGGCTATAATAGTCTAGTCTATACAGTTAGGTTTTTAATTTAAAAAAATGTATTCAGCTTGATAAAAATGTATTAAATTAAATCAAAATTTTTAATGAATCTTATCAAAATGTACTAAATATTCTTTAAATGTTATAAATTTTAATAAATGTATTACATTTATTCAATATTCATTAAATCTGATCATAATTAAAATTATAAAAATGCATCATTCTATCCAATATTTGTTAAATGAAATAATTAAGTTGAATGTAGTAAATATTTATTAAGTTTAATCAACTTTGTAAAAAGTAATTAATATTTTTCTAGTTTCACAAATACAGCTTTCCAACCTTCAATGACAAAGTTGAGGTGGCATCTCCGCCAATGACCAATTCACAAGCACCCGGAGTGAGACGTACTGGTGCTTCTTGAGAATAAACTTGATGGAAAAAAGAGTTTAATTAAAATAATGTTATATTCAAAAATGATTTCTATTAACAAAAATTTTTGAAATAACATTTTTGTAATCTTCAAATAATTTTTCATTAATAATAAAGTTTTTATCAAAAAGTTATAATAACAAAATTTATTCAATTTTTTAAATGCGAAGTAAAAAAAAAATTCGTTCAAACCTCCAAAGAGTGCGACCAAAAGCAGCACCAAAGTCAACATCTCTCTCATTCTTCCTTCCTCCAAGTCGCTCTTCAAAGTTATAAATCGAACTAAACGACGAAATTAATGAAGCAGATGTCGATGTAGATCGATTGAATGAAGTTCGGAGACTCAAGATCGACTTATATAAGGACTGCGTCGGATCGTGAAGAGGGGCTCAATCATCGAGATTTTTGTTTTCAATTCGTCTTCAAGGTGCCGAAGATATTTCAAAAGCTCTTCAATTGTGTTAAAGGTTGAGTTTTTAAATTATTCAAATTAGAACTCAAATAGAGCGTCCTAAAATTCAAGAGCAAATACTTTATTATTATTATTATTATTATTATTATTATTATTATTATTATTATTATTATTATTATTATTATTATTATTATTATTATTATTATTATTATTATTATTATTATTATTATTATTATTATTATTATTATTATTATTATTATTATTATTATTATTATTATTATTATTATTATTATTATTATTATTATTATTATTATTATTATTATTATTATTATTATTATTAAATATAAAATTGATATTTCACAACCTCAATGACAGAAAGGCCGAGCCCTTAAAATTCAAGTGTAATTTCGCGCAGCACTTCAAGGTAAATTAATGATATATTCGTATATGAGTATATTATTCAGGTTTTACATGAAGAAAACTCCAATCTCAGACGGAGATATTAGTGTCCTTTGATTCTCTTACCGTGCTGAATGTGTGCCCAACCCTCTTTTTTTCTGTTTTTCTTTCTTTTTCTTAAAGGGTATATTAATAATATATTCAGGTTTTACATAAAGGAGAATTCCAACCTTTCACCGTGGTGAATATGTGCCCAGTCTTCATTCAATGACAAACTTGCTTTCCCTCTCTTTTACTTTTTCTATATTTTATTTTTTAATTGTTTTAGATCATTGAGTTTACTTGGATTATAATCGTTTTTAAATTCAATTTTTTAATTGGTACTTCCACACCAACTTAGATATGAAATAATTCGGTGGTTTGCATGACTTTTGTATCAATCAATCAATCACTTTGTATAGCGCCCTTTACGAAACGAACAAAAGCGCTCAGACATCACGTTTTGGAAAAATACGTCTTCAGGCCTCGACGGAAAGCTATGAGTGACTTTGTTGAAGTTAGAATGGCTAAAGAATTCCATAAATTAAGCTGAAATTAAAAAATTAGTTACGGCCGAAACTAAGAAAATTGCAATTTTGGCACCAAACTGAATTTCGGTCGGTCTTTAGGCTTGATATTCAATCAATCAAATAATCAATCAAATAAATTTCTTTAGCGCTCTTTCCTCAAATTCAAGAGCGTTCGATATTGACAGAAAAGTTGAGTGTTCTGTTGATAAAGTCGTTTGCTCAAATAAACACCGAGCCCTTAAAGTGTAATTTTTCGCGACACTTAAAGGCTAAATTAATGATATCTTCAGGTATTACGTGAAGACAAACTCCAACCTCTCACAGTGGTGAATGTGTGCCCAACCTTCATTCAATGACAAACTTGTTGTTTGCCTCCCCTCCCTTTTAATTTTTTAATATAGATTTGTAATTGTTTTAGATTATTGAGTTTACTTTATTTATAATCGTTTTTCAATTCAATAAAACATTTTGAAAAAGAAATTTTCACAAACAAATTTCGATGGTGAGGAATAAAAGCTAAAGAAATTTTCTGAAACAAATTTAGTCCCATTAAAAGCCTAAGACTATTTTCAAGGAAAATATTTTTAACAAAGTTCAAGTGGCTTGAAGTCCGTAAAGCCTTGACGCTCTGCATTAAGGAGGTGAGGGTTGGGGGAAGAAAACTGGAGAAAAAAGAAGAAAAAAAAATCACTACGTTTAATGAAATATGTTCTCGAAGAGTACTTCCACGCCAACTTAGATATGGAATAATTCGTTGATTTGGAGGACTTTGTATGTGTGAATACTTAATGCAAAAGTGAAGACTCTCCACGTTTCAATTGCTTGTTTACCTTCATTTTTATTAATGTTTTTGTTTATTTAAAATAAAATAAAAACCATTTTTTATTACTTTTTTTGCTAGAAAACGTTTGTTTTCTGACGACCGGTACTGTCTAGTATTTACTGTCATAGCACCAACATTTTTTGCCAGTCTGTTTTTTATATACTTATACTTAGTACGACTATTTATATTTGATAAATACTCTGTTTTACTCTATTGTTTAGGCGTTATGTAGCAGGAAAAAAACTTGTTTTTGAAAATTTTGACACTAAGAAAACTGAAACGATCTTTATGAAAATTTTCCAATAGGTAGTAAATTTATTATTAAGGCTTTCAATCTTCCAAACATTATTGTGAAGGTTTTATTATTAAAAAGTATAAATCTTTTTAAAATAAAATCTTAAACTTTGCAAATAATTTATTTAAAACAACTTTTGGATAAACTAACAAGTTTCAGAGACACAACAAAAATGAAATATTGGATTTATATTATGTATAAAATGTAGAAATTTATTTGAATCTTAAATGCTGCAATTGGTCAAAGGGACCACTTTGTCTTATCCTTCATGCTGAATAAATAATGCAATAAACATTTGAAATGTAGAAGCCTACAAATTTTTAATAAATTCAAATCTGTTAGAACTAAAATTAACCAGGAAAAATTGTCTGTGAAGATGGATGATATGTTGAAAAATTAAAAATAAATTTAAAAGAACAACGTTCAATAAACCTAAGTTTGAAAAGTCATAGCAAGATAGGTTATTTGAAAAAATCTAGCTGTTTCCAACTCTATAAAGTTCACTCAAGTGTTTTTGATCAACTCCGACCGCCTCAACACCTCCAATAATCGCATGATTGCAAGCGCCATTCAATCGAAATGTTTTCAAATCACGAATATATGTCTTTGTGAATATATATCAAGTCTACTCATTTGGTTCAAATTTATAAAAGTTTATTTCTCTAAATCTATCTAAATATTGAAAGTTTATTCAGCATCGGCTGACGGTGGCGGGATCAGTAGTGGAGCAAGAAGGAGAGAAGGCTCACCACCAAGACAACTGCAATCGACTGCTTCAAGCCAGCAGAGCCGTCTTAAATTCATAACATATTGAAATTTAATTCAAAGAGAGTAAGTGGATTAGTGGTGGTGTTTAGTGAATAAAGATGAAAATTTAGTTTTAAAATAATGAAAAATCGTATTGAATTAACTAAATAAAAAAATTAAATCCCAAAAAAATAACTTTATTTTAAAATAAAGTAAAATAGGTTATTATATTTATTTTATTTAATAGAAAAAGTATTTAACGGACTTTTGGCGCATTTTGCGCCACTGAAGCCAGGCTTGCAAACGCATTGATCTATTCCATCCACTTTCTTGCACTCCGTGTTTGGTTTCGAGCAAGATTTGCTGCAGTCGGCTGCTGGCGGATTCACTGGATTTGTTGCTGGCGTTGTTGTTTCCTCTATTGTTTTTTTGTCGTTATTGTTTCTGAAGTTGAAATGAAAGGTTAATTTTTGAAAACAAAAATATATTTCTTAAATAAATAAAAAAAGTTTGAAACTATATATATATAATTTGTATATTGTAATATACATAAATTTTTTTAAAAAACAATATTTTATGAATTAGATTGTTACATTTAATTCAATTCAGGTTCAAAACTGATTCAATGAAAAAATTAAAAAGCTTAAATACCAACGTAATTTTCCTTCTATGATTTTAATTGCTCGAAGGTTGAAGTCACGCTTGAAATGCGATTATTTGCTATAAAAAGTATTGAATGATTCATAATAGAGCTGTGCTAAATTATTAATTTGTGTTCGAATAGTTGCAAATTATTCGATTCGTATACGCTCGAATGGTTCCATCAAATAGGAATAATGGTCACACGATAGTTAAAAAATTGATGAATTAATTTATGCCTATTAGTAATAATAATATAATGATGAGCTACCCGATCGAGCTTCTAGGCCACTTGGGCAGCATATTTTTACTTGCGCCTATGGGTTACCAGGGCATTGGTTGCACTCTAACCTAGGATCTTTCATAATTGGTCAAACCGAGAGTCGTTACACCTCGGCTACCCGTTCACTCGTTAAACCTATTATTCACTCGAATAAAACACTTTTAAAAACTTTTAAAAACTTTTTCGTTTTTATATATATTTATACTTACATTTATAATTTTCTTACATACTTTTTTATTTTCAGTGAAAAGATTATCTTTTGATTTCAACAGGCATAAAAGTTCAAGTCTTTTTCGCTTCTTTCTATAAACCAGCTTTTTTTTAAATTTTTGCTTTAAAAAAACTTTGTTTTTTTTCTTTTATTCTAGTTAAGTTATGAATATTTTTTGTCTTAACCCGTTGCTTTGAAGCCTTCGAAAGACGGGATCTGTTCATCTCTAGGCTGCTGTTTTATAATGTGATGGATCTACTGACTGCATTCAATTTACTAGTTTCTTAAGCCTGCTCATTGATTGGGTACTCCAGAAATAAGATCTTTACATCAATGTCCTAGTCTCTCTTTTGCCTATCTAAAACCGCCTTGAAGAGAAGCTGCATAATAAAAATTAACTCATAGACTTACTCTAAGTTTTCAACTGCTGCTTTTGACACAAAGTGCACATCCAAGCAGAAAAACACCACCAGAACAACTTGAAATAGAGAGGTTTCATAACTACTCTGACTAGACCGACTAGGCGATTGTTTATCGAAGGGTTCTAGCCTGAGTATTTTAAAAAAAATTGTTTAACCCATTTACCGCCGCTGTTGCGTTTTTGCAACATCAGTTTTTTTTAATTTTTTTGCTGTTTTAATACTGAGTTTTTTTTAACATATTTTGTACAATAAATTTTAAATTTTAATTTCATAAATTAAATTTCAATTTTTTTATTTATACTCCTTTATTTCCTGTTCACATTTAAAATTTCTCAAAACAATCTTTCCTCGCTTAGATACTTGTTCAATTTTTTCGTTCGATTTTAGTATTTACATACAAATTTAGTTTCAATTTCTGGTTGAAAAGATAGTTAATACTTAAACTAAATTTTTATATATTCAAAATAACATGTAAAACGTTTTCAACGCATTTAAAAATCAATGATTTTCAATAAGCCTAGTCATTCATTAAATTATTTATTATGAAAATATTAAAAATATTATTTTAATGTTAATGTATTATGAAATTTGTAAAATTAAAATTAAAAGTTGAACTTTGTGGATGAATGATGATTTTAATATTTAGAAAAAAAATGTAAATCAATCAAATAAATTTCTCTATCGCTCTTTTAGTAGCAGATATTCTCAAACAAGCTAATACAGTCGTCCTAAGACGAACTTTAATAAGACGAAGTTTAGAAAATGCTCTTTATGCATCTTATGAAATAACTAGCAGAGTCAGAGCAACATCGAGCATATAGTGCAACTCGGGCTGAAGGCATGTGGTTCAAAAGAGTTCTTGCAGTTCGATACATGCAATGAGATCAGATTGATCCGCAGGTAAACCTGTTGATGTGTTGATGTGATTTAGAGCTGTCTTTTCACAGTTTCAGCATCCTTTCCATGAAGGTTGGATAATTCTGAAAGCTCGGGAGTTATTTTGTTTATCTGCGTTGTTCTTTATATACTTGTCATGGCTGGAAAAATTTACATAGGATATGTGTAAAGATTTAAGAGTGTAGTTAAGGTCTATTGGTGCTCTATTTTTTCTCAGAGTTTGTGACATGTTAGTGTTATTATGGTTGGATCTCTATGTTCTGTGTTGATATATGAAATGTTTCGTGAGATAAAAGCCCGATGGCCATCCAGAGAAATATCATTGTCCTATGGCATATTGAAAAAGTCATTACCCCCTTCCCCCCTCCCCCAAAAAAAACTAATCGATTTTCGAAAAATTGCGAAGTTCTTCGAGTTGGGCTGGGGGGGAGCTTGAGCCTCCTCCCCGTCCCCCCCTGGTTGCGCCACTGTCCGTTTCAACCACTTGCAGTACTTTATTTATGCCACTGCCCAAGCCCAGTGTAGTGTGGGCAGCACAAATATGTTTTAATAATATTTATAACATTATATTATATTAAGTAATCTTATTATCGTAAGATTAAAGTAAATTAAATTATCTAATGATTTATTTTTACTTGAAACGCTGAGGCTTAAGCCTAAATCTTCGATTTAGTTTTTGGGTGTAGGGGAGGGGGGTTTCATCAAAAGTACCAACCAGTATTAAATATTCTTGAAATAACCTAGTGAACCATATTTCAAGTGGACGTAAAGAATTTCCAATTTTTCGATTTTTTGCCTACTAGTAGTTATGAAACGTAATAAAAATTAATTTTCTTGTCATAAATTTTCAAAGGTCAGTGTAAAACTACTTCATACATTCATATTCAGTTCGAATAGTTATCTCTAAAACTAAATCTGGCATTCGTTAGAGCTTTTAGTCATAAGACATTTAGAAAAACTAATGGGTATTAATTCAATAAATTATAATTGTCAATTGAATAGCTATTCATGGGTAGAATATTGAAATAGATTATATAATTTTTAGCAAAGAACGCACTTGAAAGCTGATGGCCACAAATTCCCTGTTTTCATGTGCCATCCTTAGTTCCTTGACTCCGTCAAATTTGAAGATTTCAACAGTTTCACTCTGAGCAACAACTTTTGAAATAAAAAAGATAAAAATAAAAATTATTAGCAATTGGGAATTTTCAAAGATCTTGCAATTTTATTAGTTAAATATTAAATATTATGTCATACCTATAGGAGACTTTTCTCCGCTTATGGTAGCTTCGATCACTACACCTTCTCCCTCAAATGTACACCGTGTTGAGAATGCATCTGGAGTTATCTTTATAGAAGTATTTCTTCCAACCGACAAATCCAAAGGTACTTTAACGCCCAAAATAGTAAACATGGTTTTTTCGATCTTCTTCGGGTTCTCACTTACCTGGATGTCAATAGATTTATTGAAAAATATTGACATTTTTATTTATTTCATTCCTAGAAAAGTAATGCAATATTCTATAATAAACTATAATAGGCTATAATAGTCTAGTCTATACAGTTAGGTTTTCAATTTCAAAAAATTTATTTAGCTTGATAAAAATGTATTCAATTAAATCAAAATTTTTGAATCTTATCAAAATGTACTAAATATTATAAAAATGTTATAAATTTTTATAAATTTATTAAATTTATTAATATTCATATTGGCGAGCGGGTTGGCTTAGATGGTAAGTCGTTAGCCAGTTCGAATCCCTGTACAGCCAACCGTGAGCTATCATATACCTAGTGTATATGATGCGGTGTTTCACGACTTATGACGTGTGAGTGGCGCTTCAGTTGCGTGCCCGTGCGCTATACAAAACTGACATTATTATTCATTAAATCTGATCAAATTCAAATTATAAAAATGCACCTTTCTATCAAATTTTTATTAAATGAAATAATTAAGTTAAATGTAGTAAATATTTATTAAATTTAACCAACTTTGTAAAAAGTAATTAATATTTTTCTAGTTTCACAAATACAGCTTTCCAACCTTCAATGACAAAGTTGAGGTGGCATCTCCGCCAATGACCAATTCGCAAGCATCCGGAGTGAGACGTACTGGTGCTTCTTGAGAATAAACTTGATGGAAAAAAGAATTTAATTAAAATAATGTTATATTTAAAAATAAATTCTATCAATAAAACATTTTTGAAATCTTCAAATAATTTTTCATTAATAATAAAGTTTTTATCAAAAAGATATATTAAAAAAATTATTCGATCTTTTAAATGCGAAGTAAAAAAAAAATTCGTTCAAACCTCCAAAGAGTGCGACCAAAAGCAGCACCAAAGTCAACATCTCTCTCATTCTTTCTTCCTCCAAGTCGCTCTTCAAAGTTATAAATCGAACTAAACCACGAAGTTAATGAAGCAGAAGTCGATGTAGATCGATTGAATGAAGTTCGGAGACTCAAGATCGACTGCGTCGGATTATGAAAAGGCTTTTATTTATAGATAGATATACCTATACATATAAGGTAATTCTTGTTAAATTAAATTTCACAAAAGACATTTCACAACCTCAACGGGCTTGATATTGACCGAAACTCTGAGTGTTCTGTTGATGAAATCATTTGCTCAAATAAACACCGAGGCCTTGAAGTTCAAGTGTAATTTTGCGTAGTACTTAAAGAGTATATTAATGATATATTCAGGTTTTACGTGAAGACAAACTCCAATTTCAGACCGGGATATTAGTGGTTCTTTTCCTCTTTATGTGTGCTCAACCCTCATTCAATGACAAACACTCTGCTGTTTGCCTTTCCTCACTCTAATTATTTTAAATTGGATTTTGTAATTGTTTTAGATTATTGAGTTTACTTAATTCCTAATCTTTTTTAAATTCAATAAAACAATTTGAGAAATAAATTTTCACAAACAAATTTTGATGGTGATTAATAGAAGCTAAATGAAATTCCAAAGGTAGAGTGAGTCCCATTATATTCCTGAGACTATTTTAAAGGTTAAATATTAAAAGAAAAGTTCAAGTGGCTTTGAAGCCCGTATGGGTTAAACGGTCTGCACTTAGTGGGGGGGGGGAAAGAAACAAAAATAGATAACATGAAAAATGACCACGTTAAATGAAATATGTTGTGGAGGAGTACTTCCACGTCAACTTAGATATTACTTTGGAGGACTTTGTATGTATGAATACTTAATGCAAAAGTGAAGATTTTTTTCACATTTCAATTGCTTGTTTACTTTCATTTTTATTAATTTTTTTATTTATTTATAAAACAATAAAAACCATTTTTTATTACTTTTTTGCTAGAAAACGTTTGTTTCTGACGACCGTTACTGTCTAGTATTTACTGTCAGCACCAACATTTTTTGCCAGTCTGTTTTTTATATACTTATACTTAGTACAACTATTTATATTTAAAAAATAATATGTTTTACTCTATTGTTGGACGTTATCTAAATCTTTTAAAAATAAAATCTTAAACTTTGCAAATAATTTCTTTAAAAAAACTTTTAGATAAAATAACAAGTTTCAGAGACACAACAATTATTAACAATTCTTTTAATTTGTGAATTTAATTAAGAAGTTCATGTATTATTTTATTTAATTAAGAAGTTCATGTATTATTTTATTTAATTAAGAAGTTCATGTATTATTTGATTTAATTAAGAAGTTCATGTATTATTTGATTTTTCTAAGAGATCATACAAGCATTTATTTGCTTCGATTTCTAAATTTATTTGCTTGCAAATAAACGAATTATTGATTAAAAAAATGAAATATTGGATTTAATTATTGTAGAAAATGTAGAAATTAAGTTAAATCTTAAATGCTCCAATTGGTCAAAGGGACCACGTTGTCTTATCCTTCATGCTGAATGTCTCAGTCACACAAAAAGTAATTATGAACCTAAATATACCGTTAATAAGGATGATTAGCCTGCATTAAACAATTATATTGAAGTTCATCTCCATGATAAACTGAAACATTTTATACATTTTGAACAACTCGACAAGGGGTCTTGGAATTTATTGAAACACTTGCAGTAAATAAATTTATTCTTCTTGAAACCCAAAATATTGAAAGGGTTACAATTAAATTAACCAGTGATATAAAAGATTTGATTAAATTGGAACATAAAATATGATATAAACATTTGAAGTGTAGAAGCTTACAAATTTTTAATAAATTCAAATCTGTTAGAACTAAAATCAACCAGGAAAAATTGTCTGTGAAGATGGATGATATGTTGAAAAATTAAAAATAAATTTAAAAGAACAACGTTCAATAAATCTAAGTTTGAAAAGTCATAGCAAGATAGGTTATTTGAACAAATCTAGCTGTTTCCAACTCTATAAAGTTCACTCGAGTGTTTTTGATCAACTCCGACCGCCTCAACACCTCCAATAATCGCATGATTGCAAGCGCCATTCAATCGAAATGTTTTCAAATCACGAATATATGTCTTTGTGAATATATTTCAAGTCTACTCATTTGGTTCAAATGTATAAAAGTTTATTTCTATAAATCTATCTAATTATTGAAAGTTCATTCAGCATCGGCTGACGGTGGCGGGATCAGTAGTGGAGCAAGAAGGAGAGAAGGCTGACCACCAAGACAGCTGCAATCGACTGCTTCAAGCCAGCAGAGCCGTCTTAAATTGATTCATATTGACATTTAATTCAGAGAGAGTAAGTTGATTAGTGGTGGTGTTTAGTGAACAAAGCTGAAAGTTTTATTTTTAAAAAATGAAAAATCGTATTAGAATTAACTAAAAAAAAATTACATTCCCAAAAAATAATATTATTCTAAAATAAAGTAAAATAGGTTATTATATTAATTTATTTAATAGGAAAAGTATTTAACGGACTTTTGGCTGGGGTTGTTGCTGGGGTTGTTGCTAGGGTTGTTGCTGGGGCTGTTGCTGGGATTGTTGCTGGGGTTGTTGCTGGGGTTGTTGCTGGGATTGTTGCTGGGGTTGTTGCTGGGGTTGATAGGAGAAGGTTTAAGAAAAAATTTAGAAATGTATGGAAACATTTTTTAATCGAAGTATTTTTTCTACAAACAAACATAAGTAAAATTAAAAACGGAAAAAAAATATTATTTCTAAATTAAAAATACATTTAAAAAATTAAAAACTACAGAAAGTAAATATTTTAAATTATTTCTCTGAATACTCAGTTCCACTAATAAATCTCACTTGCTGGAAAAATATTGAGAGAACATTTTTAAATGAAAGGCTAATTTTCGAAAATAAATAAATATTTTCTAAATAAACAAAAATGAAATGATAAAAAATGTTTAGATAAAGAACTAAAACTTTTTTTTATCTTTCAATTATTTAACAACTTTTTATATTAAATTTTTTGTTTGCTACTTCCACGATTTTTGTGAATTGTTTAACTTTTGAATAAATATAGAACAAGAGTTATACTCTATTTTTCTCATATTTTTTACAACTAAAAAAATATTCATAGAAAAACCTACTAAGACATTTTCATAAAGATCGTTTCAGTTTTCTTAGTGTGGGGCAGTTCCAAAGATTAGTTATGGCCGTTTTTTGGTGAGTATACAAAATCTTTTCCAACCGAAAAAATTAAAAAATAATTTTCTACTTAGGTTGACTCTATGGTAGAATTACCCAGTTATATAATTATAGATTTTACAGCAGAAGGGTTTTAGTTTTGTGTAGATTTGATTGCGCACAATTAAACAAGCATTAGAATCATAAATAGAAAAAACTATTGAATAAACTCTAATAATGAAACTTCTCAAAAGAGCAAAACCAGAAATTATTCGTCTAATGGCGCTAAACTTTTAGACCTAAAACCAAGTAAACTCACGAATAGCATCGATCCTTGTGTACTTCACTTCCGCATCATCTTCCTTCAGTTTGATGAGCAGTTCTTTGGAAGAACCGAAGTCTTTCTGCCGAATGTAAAAGTTTTTTGGAACCCGGCCAACCTCGACAACGTCATCACCAATGGTCAAAGTGCTTGTTGAACCTGACGTGGTCTGGAGAGGGTGTTTGTAAGTGAATTTTTTTGTCATAAAAAAATTGAAAAACAATTAATCAGGAATTTTTTAAAAACATTTATATGAATTTTTTTTTTATAAAATCTGAATAAAACTTTAAAAATAATTAAAACATGGAAGATCAGAGTGATATCTTTCTGCTGCGAAGGTCTTCTCAGAAATAAATAATCAGACTTTTTCAGAAAACCTGATTGTCCCGGCAAAATTTCTTTAAAGTCTGGGGGTTTCAAAATAAATTAAGAATTTTAGACAAGTTAATAAGATAAATGAAATTTCGAACTTTGGTCTTTGGTTTAAAAAAGTTAAAATTTTCAAATACCAACCAACAACTGTTCGTTTAATCTTCATATGAACTCTAGCTTTATTCTTTTGTATTATTTTAAAGCCTGTAGGCTCGGTACTTTTAAGTTCGTCCTTAAAGAAATACAAAGAAGAATTTTTAAGAATATCCATTTGGACCCTTTTTATTGTGTCCTCTTCTGTTTGTGCCTCAGTGTTTATTATGTCGAATTCTATAGAGGCTTCATCAGGTTGCAGGAGCTGAAAAATACTTCAGAAATTAATATTTCAAAGTTTTAAACGATTCAAAATGAGAAAAAACATAGCATTATTTTATTAAATAAACTTTATAATTATTCGATAAAACAATTGGGAAAAAATTATTCTAACATTAATATTTTTACAATTGAAAAACTTTATAATCACCTGGAGTTCTAGTTTTGTTACTTGTTTATCGCTAAGAGCACCAAACTGATACGTTCCAGTCGCAGGCTTTCCACGGTAAATGGCCACGTTGCTGTTTATCATTACTATGTCTGTAAAAAGAGACAACGGGAGTCATTTAATTTTCCAATTTTCTTGCAAAGCACAAAACCGACGAGCTAACCTGGAGTTGCTGAGTTCCTGATTAGGAATGTAAAGGGCTGTTGCACGTCAGTGAGTTCTGAAGAGAAGGAGCAGCTTAAAACGTCTCCAAACTCATCTTTTCTCATTCTCACGACTTCCAGTACGTCCGCTTGAAGATCAATCTCCTGTTTCACCGTCGAGTCTACCGTCAGCTTTGGTTTCGCAATAGCTGGCACCTAGAGTGGTTTATGAAGCACCCAATTAACACAAAATCATGATTTGGAAACGTTTAATGAAGACAAAAATAAGAAGAGCTGTTTTTATACAAACCGCTAAATGTATATAAACAACATTTATATGTGTTTGATTTAGTAAGAAAAAATTTTTTGTTATACAGACCGCAAAATGTATATAAAAAACTTATTACTGAAAATCATTTATATTTCGAGAAAATACTCACGCCATCTCCGAGTTCGACATAGAGAAGAAGATTATCTTTTTTCTTTTCAACTTCGAACGCACAGCTTTTCGCAAAACAAACAAAGTTGGTTTTTTTATCGCTTTGTTTGATCTTGGGTTTTTCTAAAGGATTGAGAGTTTATTGAGAATTCTTAATTAATGCTTAGATTTAAACTTATAGAACAAGGACTCAACAGTGTTTTACTACAAGATTACTTTAACTTGATTTACTTAATATCTAAGGTAAAAATATTTCAAGTTTTAATCCATATTTTTCATCAAATTCCAAACAATATTTTCGATAGTTTTTCTGGAGAATAAACAACTGAAATATTTTAATATTTAAAACTCTCTTTCCCTAAACACCCAAAGCGGAAACTCTCCCACTCCTCCCGAACCTTTCCAAACTCCCATCCCAACTCCCATCACGCCACAAACAATATTTTCCGCTTCAAATCATTGCAACATCAAAAGTCTCAAAAAGTCCCGCTAAGCTTTCAAACGACTCCACCCCTACTCACCTCCATCGGCATTGGTGATGACCACATGCCCGTTAGCCCCTACATTCATCGTCACATCTAATGTAACAGGCTGACCAGCTACAAACCTGGTTTTTGGCACCACCACCAAGGTCTCTTTCTGATCGGGAAGAGCTACAGCTTGTTGTTGGCCAGATTTGAGAGCAAAAGTTGCTTGTTTACTAGACCCACTCTTAACCTGCTCGTGGGTTGAGTTATCGTTTGAATTGTGTTAATTAAAAAAAAAGATTAAATTATTCATAATGAGTTACACTTAAATGAAAGAAAGAAATTTAATAAATTTGTAAAAAATTAGCTCATTAGGGGTAGTCTTTGAAGTACTTTTCCACGTTTTAACAAGGAACGCACCTCAAAGCTGATAGGCACAAGATTCCTAATACCACGTGCGATCTTTAGATTCTTATCTCCGTCAAACTTGAAGATTTCAACTGTTTCATCCTCACCAATATCTTGAGAAATAAATAAAATAACTTTAAATTGGATTTTTAAATTCTAGTAATTGAATTATAATGTCTGAATTTTTCTCCATTAAATTGTTTTTAATGACATACCTATATCAGAATCCAGATTGCTTACGGTAGCCTCAATCTCCACACCTTTTCCAACAAATTCACAAGGTGTTGCTGCTCCAGTTGGAGTTATTTTAATGATTGTTTTCTTGCCAGTGTGCAAAGTCACATCCACGTCACCTCCTGAAGGATCCTTAAGTTTAAGCTTGATTTCTGGTACATATGATGGGTTTTTCCTTATCTAGAAGAAATTATAAAAATATTATTTTTATATTGTTTAAGCTTCATTTCAACTAAATGGATTTTATATTATTAAAATACTTCAAGAAAAATATTTTATTTTTTTAAACTTAGATTATTCAATCAAATTTATTTTAATTTAATAAAATTCAGTTTGAGTGTGGATTTTACTATATTAAAATCTTTTATTTGTTTGGAACTTTTATTATTCTATTGAATTATTTTACCTAAACAAAATTTAGTTAATTTAATTAAAACCTATTTTATTAAACTCAATTTAATTGTAGTATATCAGGTTCAATTAAGTTTCATAGACATCCTTCCCACCTCCAACGTCAAAGTTCTCGCTTTGCCATCAAAGCCGGTGGTGTCAATTTTACAATTCGTCGGAGTGAGAGTTGAAACAGTTGCCTGTGAAGGAGCTTGAAAGAGAAGATGAAATAAAGATTGTATTATTTCTATTGTATTAAAAAAACTTCAATATAATAAATAATTAATTAGAAAACAATTTATATTAAAAATTTAATATTCAAAAAAGTTTAATATAAAACTTTGGTATACAAATTTGAATTTTGGGAAAAAAACTTAGATATTGGAAAAACTTAGATATTGGTAAAAACCATAGATATTAGAAAAAGACATAGATATTGGAAAAAAACTTAGATATTGGAAAAAAACTTAGATATTGGAAAAAAAACATAGATATTGGAAAAAAACATAGATATTGGAAAAAAACTTAGATATTGGAAAAAAACATAGATATTGGAAAAAAACATAGATATTGGAAAAAACATAAATATTAGAAAAAAACATAGATATTGGAAAAAAACATAGATATTGGAAAAAAACATAGATATTTGAAAAAAACTTGAAAATTGGAAAAAAAACTTGGATATTGGAAAAAAACTTAGATATTGGAAAACAAACTTAGATGTTGTAAAAAACTTAGATATTGGAAAAAAAACTTAGATATTGGAAAAAAAACTTAGATATTGGAAAAAACTTAGATATTGGAAATCAAACTTAGATGTTTTAAAAAAACTCAGATAGTGGAAAAAAACTTAGGTATTGGAAAAAACTTAGATATTGGAAAAAAAACTTAGATATTGGAAAAAACTTAGATATTGGAAAAAACTTAGATATTGGAAAAAAACTTATATATTGGAAAACAAACATAGATATTGGAAAACAAACTTAGATATTGGAAAAAAAACTTAGTTATTGGAAAAAAACTTAGATATTGGAAAAAAAGTTGAATTGTAAAACTTTATTTTTTTTAAATGTATCTTTGAGTCTTATTGTAAAAAAACTTAGTTATTGGAAAAAATTAAGATATTGAAAAAAACTTAGATATTTTGGAAAAAAACTTAGTTATTGGAAAAAATTAAGATATTGAAAAAAACTTAGATATTTTGGAAAAAAACTTAGTTATTGGAAAAAATTAAGATATTGAAAAAAACTTAGATATTTTGGATAAAAACTTAGATATTGAAAAAAAACTTAGATATTAGAAAAAACTAATATTTTGGAAAAAAGCTTAGATATTGAAAAAACTTAGTTATTGGAAAAAATTTAGATATTGGAAAAAACTTAGATATTGGAAAAAAAACTTAGATATTGGAAAAAACTTAGATATTGGAAAAAAACTTAGATATTGAAAAAAAACTTAGATATTAGAAAAAAACTAATAGAATGGAAAAAAGCTTAGATATTGAAAAAACTTAGTTATTGGAAAAAACTTAGATATTGGAAAAAAACTTGAAAAAAAAACTTGAATTTTAAAACTTTCTTTACAAAAAATGTATCTTTGAGTCTTATTTAATTTAAAAAAACGATGAAATTAAAATAACTGGCACTCAAACCTGCGGAGAGTGCGACCAAAAGCAGCACCAAAGTCAACATCTCTCTCATTCTTCCTTCCTCCAAGTCGCTCTTCAAAGTTATAAATCGAACTAAACGACGAAATTAATGAAGCAGAGGTCGATGTAGATCGATTGAATGAAGTTCGGAGACTCAAGATCGACTTATATAAGGACTGCGTCGGATCGTGAAGAGGGGCTCAATCATCGAGATTTTTATTCTCCAATTGGTCTTCAAGGTGCCGAATTCAAGAGCAAATACTTTATTATTATTATTATTATTATTATTATTATTATTATTATTATTATTATTATTATTATTATTATTATTATTATTATTATTATTATTATTATTATTAATATTATTATTATTATTATTATTATTATTATTATTATTATTATTATTATTATTATTATTATTATTATTAATATTAATATTATTATTATTATTATTATTATTATTATTATTATTATTATTATTATTATTATTATTTAATTCTCTCACCGGGGTGAATGTGTGCCCAGCCTTCATTCAATGACAAACTTGCTTTCCCTCTCTTTTACTTTTTTATATTTGATTTTTTAATTGTTTTAGATCATTGAGTTTACTTAGATTATAATCGTTTTTAAATTCAATTTTTTAATTGGTACTTCCACACCAACTTAGATATGAAATAATTCGTTAGTTTGCATGACTTTTATATCAATCAATCACTAATTATTTGTATAGCGCCCTTTACGAAGCGAACAAAAGCGCTCAGCCATCACGTCCCAAACAAGTACGTCTTCAGGCCTCGACGGAAAGTTATGAGTGACTTAGTTGAAGTTAAAGAAGAAGGTAAAGAATTCCATAAAAGAGGACCACAGTAAGAAAAAGAACGTTTAGCAAAAGAGTGTTTAACTGGAAAACGAAAAGAACGATTAAAGGTGGATGATCTTAGACCAGATTTAGGGGGTTGTTTAATTAGATTTTGAAGATCGATTGAAACAGTAAAGTTAGGAATTTAAAAAATATTTAAGCATATTTTAAAAGTCACTCTAGATCTCAAAGGTAATCAATGTAATAAACGAAGATAAGGAGAAATGTGAAAAAACTTAGGAGCACGAGCAACAAGACGAGCAGCACAATTAAAAACTTTATTTAGAGGAGCTAAAGTAGTATCAGGGAGATCATAGTAAAGAGAGTTGCAATGATCAATCCTGGAGAGAACTAGAGAAGATACAAGAAGTTGCAAGGTAGGATCATCGAGAAAAGGAAGAAGCTGTTTAATACGACGAATGTGGAAGTAGCAAGATTTAGAAATAGAAAGAATTTGAGGAGCTAAAGACAAATTAGAATCGAAAATAAAACAAGGCTACGTATAGAAGATGAAGGGTTTAGAGAGAGTGAAGAGGGGGGAGGCAAAACTAAAGAAGGAAGAGATAGTAAAGACTTAGATGTTCTATTGAAATATATGAGTTCAAATTGGCCAGCATTTAGCTTGAGAAACAGATGAAGCCCAAGAAATTATAGATTGAGGACAAAGTTATTTTATTAACAGTAAGGTCAAGAGAAGAGTCAGTGAAGGATGTATAAATATAGGAGTCGTCAGCCTAAATTTGACTATCTAAGTAAGATGAAGAAATAATATTAGGTAGTTCCGAGGTGTAGAGAATAAAAAGTAAGGTTCCAAGGATTGAGCCCTGTGGAAAATCAAGCCATTATGTAATTTAAGTGAAGCTTTACTTAAATTATATATATGAATATTTAATGCAAAAGCGAAGACTCTACATATTTCATTGCTTGTTTACTTTCATTTTTATTAATGTTATTGTTTATTTATAATACAATAAAAACCATTTTTAATTACTTTTTTTGCTCGAAAACGTTTGTTTCTGACGACCAGTGTTATTTTCGTTTCATAAAATAATTATTGTTTTTATTTCAGTTTCGTTTTAGAATTAATTATAGTTTTTATTTTCGTTTTCGTTTTGAAAATAATTAGTTTTTATTTTCGTTTTCGTTTTGAAAATAATTATAGTGTTTTATTTTCGTTTCAGTTTTGAAAATAATTATAGTTTGAAATATAACAACAAATTTACGATGAAAATAAGAGATAATTTAATTGACAAAGCGAAGCGGTAATAAAACAACGTTTTATAAATGGCGCTACTTTCATAAAGCCAAAAGATAATGTTTATAACCTAGACATATATTTTTATCTAAATTATTCATTTGCATATTATGGCATATCATAAAAATTTATTTAATTTTCGTTTTGTTAATAAAACAACGTTTTATAAATGGCGCTACTTTCATAAAGCCAAAAGATAATGTTTATAACCTAGACATATATTCTTATCTAAATTATTCATTTGCATTTATGGCATATCATAAAAATTTATTTTATTTTCGTTTTGAAAATAATTATAGTTTTTATTTTTGTTTTTTTTCTGAAAATAAATTTAGTTTTTATTTTCGTTTTTGTGGAACGATATTCAGAATTGTCGTTTTCGTTACGAAAATAACACTGCTGACGACCGGTACTGTCTAGTATTTACTGTCATAGCACCAAAATTTTTTGCGAGTCTGTTTTTTATATACTTATACTTAGTACAACTTATGATATTTTTAAAATACTATTTTTACTCTATTGTTGGGCGTTATCTAACAGAAAAAAACTTGTTTTTGAAAATTTTGACACAAAGAAAACTGAAACGATCTTTATGAAAATATTGCAGTAGGTAGTAAATTTATTATTAAGGCTTTCAATTTTCAAAACATATTTTGAAGGTTTTATTATTGAAAAGTATAAATCTTTTTAAAATAAAATCTTAAACTTTGCAAATAATTTCTTTAAAAAAAACTTTTTTGATAAATTAACAAGTTTCAGAGACACGACAAAAATGAAAAATTTGATTTAAATAGTGTTGAAAATTTAGAAATTAATGTAAATCCTAAATTCTCCAATTGGTCAAAAGGACCACGTTGTCTTATCTATCATGCTGAATGTCTCGGTCACACAAAAAGTAATTATGAACCTAAATATACCGTTAATAAGGATGATTAGCTTGCATTAAACAACTATTTGAAGTTCATCTCCATGATAAACTGAAACATTTTATACATTTTAAACAAATCGAGAGGGGTTTTATTGATAGATTGGTCTCGGAATTTATTAAAACACTTGCAGTAAATAAATTTATTCTTCTTGAAACCCAAAATATTAAAAGGGTTAAAATAAAATTAACCAATGATATAAAAGATTTTATTAAATCGGAACATAAATTATGCAATGCACATTGTAAGTGTAGAAGCATACAAATTTTTAATAAATTCAAATCTGTTAGAACTAAAATCAACCAGGAAAAATTGTCTGTGAAGATGGATGATATGTTGAAAAATTAAAAATAAATTTAAAAGAACAACGTTCAATAAATCTAAGTTTGAAAGGTCATAGCAAGATAGGTTATTTGAAAAAATCTAGCTGTTTCCAACTCTATAAAGTTCACTCAAGTGTTTTTGATCAACTCCGACCGCCTCAACACCTCCAATAATCGCATGATTGCAAGCGCCATTCAATCGAAATGTTTTCAAATCACGAATATATGTCTTTGTGAATATATGTCAAGTCTACTCATTTGGTTCAAATGTATAAAAGTTTATTTCTATAAATCTTCCTAAATATTGAAAGTTTATTCAGCATCGGCTGACGGTGGCGGGATCAGTAGTGGAGCAAGAAGGAGAGAAGGCTGACCACCAAGACAGCTGCAATCGACTGCTTCAAGCCAGCAGAGCCGTCTTAAATTCATTCATATTGGAATTTAATTCAATGGGAGTAAGTGGTAGTGTTTAATGAATAAAGATAAAAATTGCGTTTTAAAATCAATAAAAAGCGTATTAGAATTAACTAAATAAGTTATTAAATCCAAAAAACATTATTGTTATTTTAAAATAATTCAAAAATAAGTTATTATATTTATTTTATGTAATAAAAAAATATTTAAAATACTTTTAGCGCAGTCTTGTCCAGTGAAGCCAGTCAAGCAAACGCACTTGTTCTGCTCACCCTCTCTCTTGCATTCCCGATTCCCCGTGCAAGCTGGGTTGCAGACGGGTTTTAGAGCTGGCACTGGCTCTTGAGCGGGTGTAGTTGGAAGGGATGGTGATAGTGGGATGGAATGGTGGGTGGAAGGGTTGAAGTGACGGGGAAAGAGTTGGTGGAATACAATTTGACAGACAACTTTGAAATGAAATGTGAACTTTCGATAAATATATTTTTTATTCTAAATTAAATAACTTTTAAAAAAATAAAAATATTTTACAAAATTAAATTTTTTTTACAAAATTAATTTTTTTTTTACAAAATTAAAATTTTTTTACAAAATTAAAATTTTTTTACAAAATTAAAATTTTTTTACAAAATTAAAATTTTTTTACAAAATTAAAATTTTTTTGCAAAATTTTTTTTAAAACAAAATTAAAAAATTGTGCAAAAATAGTTTGAAAAAATTTGTTTAAAACTTTAAAAAAGCAAAATTTCTACTTTTTGGGACAGATGCGGCTCTAATTGTAAGGTGGACATGGGCTTCTTTGTCAACTGGCTCCGAGGTGAAGGAGCCGACTGGATCTGGGTTGCTCGTTAGGAACTCCTTCTTCAGTTCCACTGATACGGGTCTAGATGCTTCTATCTTGTGTTTTTGGTCACCAATCTGAAAATTCACCGTCTTTGCTGGCGAAGCGTCTTCTAGCTGTGAAAAATAATTAAAATTTGACAAATGAATTTGATAATTGAATGGCAAACTGGAAAGTCCCTAAGTTTTGATGAGAAATCCTGAAAATCTTATACTTGCCTTGATGTCAACGAAAAAATTTTCAGTTGGGTTCTGGATCTTCAGCTTGACAGCGTTCTTTTCGCGGACAACAATGCTCGCCGACTCCACAATTGTAATGGTCTCTAGAATTATAAATGTTTAAAATTGCAAAAAATTAATAGTTTTAAAAATTATTTTACAAATTATTTAGAAATTTGAAAACTAAAATAGACCGTTTTTAATTTCTAACTAGCAATCAACAAATTTTAACTAAACTAAAATATCTGAAAACTTTGTTGCACTATTAAACCAACCTATCCCAGGGATGCTCTCGATCTCAACACTCTGTCCCTTCTCCAACTTCAAAACACCGTCGAGACTTGGAACACCGTTGATGTCACTTGGGTAGATGAAGAAAGTCTCTCCCATTTCAGATGTCACTTTCCTGCTCAGAACTACTGGATTCCCGTCAGCACCACTTCTTCCCAGCGTCACGTCCAATCCAACTTCTGGAATCGGAACCTTTTCTCCAGCCTTGATTGCCTGTTGAAGTGAGGCGAAATTAATTACTTTCAGATCTTGATTTTGAAGTTCACAATTATCATGAATAGTTCATTAAATCATGCATTTTTTATGCTTTTGTTTTTAAATGATTCACAAAACGTTTTAAAAATGCAATTATCTATTTTGAAAGTTCAATTTAAAATTAATTTCAAATAGTTTTTAATTCATCGACATTTCATTTTTATTTCGTCTCTCACCTTGACTTTCAGAGTGACTCCCTTACTGGCGTCTTTGACTTCCAGTCTGAACGGACCTCCCTGCTTATACGTCTGCTTGCCACTCACCATCACGAATGGAACTGTGAAGTTTAAGTAGACAATAATAATAATAATAACAACAAAAACAATAATGACGAGCATTGTTATAGTGGCGTATAACCAGAACGAGCTTCCAGGCCACTTATAATTTAATTGCGCCTCTGGGTTACTAGGGCATTGGTTGCACTCGAACCTAGGACCTTTAATTATTGGTGAACGGGTTGGCTTATATGCTAAAGACGATTGAGTGTATGTAAAACAAAATGTAAAAAAGATTATTTTATTTGTAGTATAATTTCAAATTTGTTCCAAAATTATTTATAAAATCTTTTATAATTAATTCTTCAAGGATACAAGGTATGAGCTTTTTTTAGCTTTCACAGAATTAATGGTTCCATTTTGTGTAAGTCTTTATTCTTCCGATCATATTGCGAATATATATTAAATTGTAAATAATGATTGGGTAAAAACGTCCAATTCAATAAGCAATAATAGCAAAAATCATTAACCTAACAGCGCGATACTTTTAAATTTAAAACTAAATAAACTCACGAATATTATTAATTCTTGAGTAGCTCACTTTGGCATCACCTTCCTTCAGTTTGATGAGCAGTTTTTTGGAAGAAATGAAGTCTTTCTGCCGAATGTGGTAGTACGTGGGAACTCGACCAACCTCGACAACGTCATCACCAATGGTCAAAGTGCTTGTTGAATCTGACGTGGTCTGGAGTGGGTGTTTTCAAGATAAGTTCTTTATAAATGACAAAAATATATTTAAAAAAACTTCATTTAAAATAAATTTCTGTATGAAAACGTTTAAAAAAAATTCTTTTATTGGTTTATTCTATATAAAATATTTAGTTAAAATATTTTTTTTGGATAAAATCTTGCATATTTTTACTAATTTTTTAGATTAAAAGTTTTAACATTTATAATTTTTCGTTACATCCCAAATAAACCATAAAGAACTTTTTCATTTAAAAAAAAGCAAATCTCAATGTTTTTAAACACCTGGAGGATCAAAGTCAAGTCTTGTGGAAGTTTGCGCATTGCATAGGTGTTGGCTCCTTCTATTACTCCTGAAGAACTCGATGAAATGTCTTTGAGTGCTTGAGAATTGAAAAAAACAATTTAGAATTAAAGATGAATGAATAGGTTTAATGAATTAGTTTAGTTTTGAGTTAAAGACTGATTCAAAGTTCAAAAACCAACTTGATGTTTCTTTCGTGATCTTCATTTCAACTCTATTATCTTGCTGTTGTTTAACTTCAAATAGTGTTTGCAAACTATCAGAAAATTCATCATCGAAGAAAAACAATTCTTTGGGAGGTTTTTCCTTAAACAGCTGTGCCCCTTTGATCAAGTCCTCGTGGCTTAGTGCCGCAGTGTTTAGGATGTTGAACTGGATGAAAGCTCTTTCAGGCTCCAGAAGCTTAACAAATGAAGTATAAACTTTTAAATATTGAATTTTAAAAAATTTGAGACTTTAACAATTAAAGAAAATTAAAATATATATATATATGTATATGTTTTTAAATAGCAAATATTTCGTTTTATATTTGGTTTCAATATTAAGATAAAAACTTTTAAGTATTGACTTTTGAAAGACTTGAAAGCTTAAATTATTTTTTTCAAGAATAAAACACCTCTAATGTTAGCCTGGTATTTTCTTTAGCACCAAACTGATACGTTCCAGTCGCAGGCTTTCCACGGTAAATGGCCTTCGCACTGTTTATGCTTACTTGGTCTGTAACAAAGAGACAACGGGAGTAATTCAAGTAAATAAATGAGCTTGCAAAGCACAAAACCGACGAGCTAACCTGGAGTTGCTGAGTTCGTGATTAGGAATTTAGAGGGTTGTTGCACATCAGTGAGAAGGGAAGAGAAGGAGCAGCTTAAAACGCCTTCAAACTCATCTTGCTTCATTCTCACGACTTCCAGTACGTTCGCTTGAAGATCAATCTCGTGTTTCACCGTCGAGTCTACCGTCAGCTTTGGTTTCTCAGTAGCTGGCACCTAGAGTGGTTTATGAAGCTCCCAAATAACACTAAATCATTATGTGGAAGCATTTAATATAGTACAAAATAATAAAAATTGTTTTGTTATACAGACCACTAAATGTATATAAAAAACTTTTTACTGATTAAAAGACAAAATCATTTATATTTCGAGAGAATACTCACGCCAGCTTCGAGTTCGACATAGAGAAGAACATTATCTTCTTTCTTTTCAATGTCGAACGCACATCTTGTGTCGAAACAAACAAAGTTGGTCTCTTTACCGCTTTGTTTGATCGTGGGTTTTACTAAAGGATGGAAAGATTTTCAAAGTTTAATATAAAAAAATCCAAGAGGTTTTTCTCACAATTAACTCTCTTTCCCTAAACTCCCAAAGCGGAAACTCTCCCACTCCTCCCGAACCTTTCCAAACTCCCATCCCAACTTCCATCACGCCACAAACAATATTTTCCGCTTCACATCATTGTAACATCAAAACTCTCAAAAAGTCCCGCTAAGCTCTCAAACGACTCCCCCTCTACTCACCTCCCTTGGCATTGGTGATGACCACATGCCCTTCAGCCCCTACATTCATCGTCACATCGAATGTATCAGGCTGACCAATTACCAATCTGGCTTTTGGCACTATCACCAAAGTTTTTTTCTGACTCGGAAGATATACAGCTGGTTTATCAGATTTAAAAATAAAAGTCGCTGCTTTTTTAGGTTGCCTCTTAACCTGCTCGTAGGTTAAATTCTCGTTTGAGATTTTTTTAAATAAATGGATTAAATTATTCATAATAAATTGAAAAATAAATAATTTAAAGTGTTTTAATAAATTATCAAAACATTTGAAGTAATTTTCACATTTTAACAAGGAACGCACCTCAAAGCTGATAGGCACATGTTCCCTATCACCACGTGCCATCCTTAGATTCTTCTCTCCGTCAAACTTAAGGATTTCAACTGTTTCACCCTCTTTAATATCTTGGAAAATATAAAGTAAATTTTATCAAAATTCTAATACTTGAATTGAAAATTTTAAATTTTTGGTTACTTCGACATTATTAAGGGTTTTATTAATGAATCATAAATGAAATACTTTTAAATGTTTGAATATTTATATTGTCTTACCTATAGGGGAATCCAGAGCGCTTACGGTAGCCTCAATCTCCACACCTGCTCCAGCAAATTCACAAGGTGTTTCTTTCTCAGTGGGAGTTATTTTAACGATTGTTTTCCTGTCAGCGTGCAAAGTCAAATCCATGTCACCTCCTAAAAGCTTCTTAAGTTTAAGCTTGATTTCGAGCACATTTTGTGGGGTTTTCTTTACCTAAAAGAAATTATCTCAAAATAATATTCAAAACCATTTTTGACTTTATTTTAGTGTTGACTTAGCTAAATTAGATTTAATGATGTTTAAATTATTTCATGAAATCGTTTTATTTGTTAAAAACTTCAATTAGTCAATTAAATTAATTTTAAATTTACAAATTTTAGTTAATATGATTAAAACCTATTGATTATATTCATATCAGGTTCAATTCAGTTTCATAGACAATTCCCCACCTTGAACGCCAAAGTTGTCGCTTTGCTAACGAAGCCGGGAGTATCAATGGAACAAGACTTTGGATTGAGATCTGTTGTATTTTAAGAAGCTTGAAAGAAAAATGAGAAAATTAATTTATTGTTCTATTGATAAAGTTTGAAAAATCACAAATAATGAAAACACTCAATTAGGAAAAAATTGAATATTTAAAATACTTAATGATGAAAAAAACTTGAATGTATGAAAATTTAAATATCAAATAACTCAAATATCAACAGAAAAATACGCTAGTATTTAAAACTCTAATAGAAAAAACTTTACTTTAAAAAATTTTATATTTTAAAATAAAAATACTAAACTATTAAAAAATTGTAAATATATATTTCAAAAAACAGTATTTTTGAAACTTTTATATTTTTATAAACACGACGAAATTAAAATAAATGGCACTCAAACCTCCAAAGAGTGCGATCAAAAGCAATATAGAATTGAAAAAAATAAATAGGATTGTTAAGTTGGTTTCATTTAAAGTTAAAAACTGATTCAATTTAAGCAATTCAAAAAATTCAAATACAAACGTAATTTTCCTCTCGTGATCTTCATTGCAATTCTATTTTTATTCTGGTTTTTAATTTCAAATGATGTTTGCAAATTGTCAGGAATTTCCTCAGCGGTGAATAACAATTTTTCAGGAAGTTTTCCCTTAGCAAGCTGAACCGGTTCTTTTGTTTCGAACTTTATAGTAGCTCTCATAGGGTACAGGAGCTTGACAAATTAAAATAAAAACTTCAATATTGAAGTTTTATAGTTTTAATAGCTTAAAAGTTAGATATACTATTATTTTAACTAAGTAAAACATTTGTTAAATATTTTTTTTCAATAACAAATTTTTATATATTTATTTGGTTTCCAATAAAAAAATACCTCTAGTATTATATTTTTTCTTTCTTTAGCTGCTCCCGTAGCACCAAACTGATACGTTCCAGCCATATGCTTTCCACGGTAAATAGCCACGTCGCTGTCTATCATTACTTCGTCTGTAACAAAGAGACAACAGGGAGTAATTTAATATTCCAATTTGCTCGCAAAGCACAAAAGCGACGAGCTAACCTGGAGTAGCTGAGTTCGTGATTAGGAATGTAGAGGGCTGTTGCACATCAGTGAGAAGGGAAGAAAAGGAGCAGCTTAAAACGCCTTCAAACTCATCTTGCTTCATTCTCACGACTTCCAGTACGTTCGCTTGAAGTTCAATCTCGTGTTTCACCGTCGAGTCTACCGTCAGCTTTGGTTTCTCAGTGGCTGGCACCTAGAGTGGTTTATAAAGCAACCAATTAACACAGAATCACTATGTGGATAAGTTTAATCAAGACAAAAAAATATTTTTTTATATACAGATCGCAAAAATTTATTAAACATCTTTTTACTGATTAAAAGACAAAATCATTTATATTTAAGGAAAATACTCACGCCAGCTTCGAGTCCGACATAGAGAAGAACATTTTCTTTTTTCTTTTCAACTTCTAACGCACAGCTTTTCGCCAAACAAACAAAGTTGATTTCTTTATCGTTTTGTTTTATCGTGGGTTTCGCTAAAGGGTGGAGAGTTTGTAGAGATTAAAGAATTCTTTGAATTAAACTCATAGAAAAATAACTCAAGATGTTTTTACTCCAAGATTACTTTAACTTGATTTACTTAATGTCTAAACCAAACATTCTCCCAGATCTCAAACCTTTCCAACTTTAACTCATATTTTTCCTCAAATCCCAAAAAATATTTTTTTATGTTTTGTAGAAACTCAAAAACTGAAATATTTTCATACTTAAAACTAACTTTCCCTAAACACCCAAAGCGGAAACTCTCCCATTCACGCCACAAACAATACTTTCCGCTTAAAATCATTGCAACATCAAAACTCTCAAAAAGTCCCTCTAAGCTCTCAAACGACTCCACCCCTACTCACCTTCCTTGGCATTGGTGATGACCACATGCCCTTCAGCCCCTACATTCATCTTCACATCAAATGTATCAGCCTGATCAACTACCAATCTGGCTTTTGGCACCACCACCAAGGTCTCTTTGTTTCCCAAAAAAGTTATTAGGGGATTTGGGGGAGTATTGAAAAAAATAGTCGCTTCTTGATTATATGCTCCAAGAACCTGCTCGTAGGTTAAAATGTTGCTTTAAATTCATTTATTTGCTTTAAAAAACTTGAATGATTCATAGTGAATTAAATTATGGAAATTAATTTGAAAAGGTATCAATTTATTGGCTTTCTATGCGTAGAGTTTTAAAGTAATTTCCATATTTATTCATAATGAGTTACACATAAATGTAGGAAATTAATTTAATGAATTATCAAAACATTAGCTCATTAGGAGCAGCCTTTGAAGTACTTTTCCACATTTTAACAAGAAACGCACCTCAAAGCTGATAGGCACAAGATTCCTATTTCCAATTGCCATCTTTAGTTTCTTCTCTCCACCAAACTTGAAGATTTCAACTGTATCTCCGACAGACATATCTTGAAAAACAAAAAAGATATAAATAAATTTTGAAATTGAATGTCTGAATCTTGCGCCTTTTTAAATATACAACTTTCCAGTATTTATTAATTAGACTTTTAAATACATACCTATCTCGGAATCCAGAGGTTCTACGGTAGCTTCAACTTCCACACCTTCTACACCCTCAAATGTACACTCTGTTGCTACCTCAGTTGAAGTTATTTTAACGACAGTTTTCCTGCCAGTGTGCAGAGTCACTTCAAAGAAGTTTCCATTTGGCATCGTTATTTTAAACGGGATTGCTGGTACATTTTGCCGTTCGGTCTTTATCTAGGAGAAAATATGAGACTATTATTTCCAATTTGTATCAATTTTAGTTTAAGGTGGATTAAGCTTAATTCGATTTTGCTATATTTAAACCATTTGATAAGATTATTTGATTTATTTAAAACTCGTATTATTATATTAAATGATTCATAATTTAACAAAAATTAGTATTTTCGAATAACCCCTCTTTCATTATACTCAATTTAATTCGATTCTATCAGGTTCAATTCAGTTTCGCTTCCCACCTCCAACGTCAAAGTTCTCAGTTTGCCATCGAAGCCGGGAGTGTCAATTTTACAATCCGTCGGATCGAGAACTTTTGCCTGTGAAGAAGCTTGAAAGAGAAGATGAAATCAATGTGTTATTATTTTTATTAAATTTAAAAAAACTTAAATATAATGAATATTTTATTAGGAAAAAAAACTTAACATAAAAAATTAAATATAAACAAAAGTTTAATATAAAACTTTGATATAAAAAACTTGAATATTGGAAATATGATTGATCTTGGAAAAAACTTGAAAAGAAAAAAAACTTGAATTTTAAAACTATATTTAAAAAAATGTATCTTTAAGTCTTATTTAATTTTTATAAATACGATTAAATTAAAATAACTGGCACTCAAACCTGCGGAGAGTGCAACCAAAAGCAGCACCAAAGTCAAAATCTCTCTCATTCTTCCTTCCTCCAAGTCGCTCTTCAAAGTTATGAATCGAACTAAACCACGAAATTAATGAAGCAGAGGTCGATGTAGATCGATTGAATGAGGTTTGGAGACTCAAGATCGACTTATATAAGGACTGCGTCGGATCGTGAAGAGGGGCTTAATCAGCGAGATTTTTTTTCTCCAATTCGTCTTCAAGGTGCCGAAGTTATTCAAAAGCTCTTCAATTGTTTTTGAGGTTGAGCCTTTAAATTATTCAAATTAGAACTCTAATAGAACGTCCTAAAACTCAAGAGCAAATACTTTATTATTCTTATTATAATTATAATAATAATAATTATTATTAAATTTAAAATTGATATTTCACAACCTCAATGGGCTTAATATTGACAGAAATGCTGAGCCCTTAGAATTCAAGTGTTATTTCCTATAAGAGCATATTATTCCGGTTTTACATGAAGACAAACTCCAACCTCTCCCAGTGGTGAATGTGTGCCCAGCCTTCATTCAATTACAAAATGCCTTCCCTCCCTTTTACTTTCTATATTTGACATTGTAATTTTTTCAGATTATTAATTTTCTCTAATTATTCACAGTATTTTTATTCAATAAATTATGTTTAAAAATAAATATTGTAAAAATGATTTTAATGGCGATTAAATTAAATTAAATTAATTCTCGGAAGAATGATCTTGATTATAATGTCAGGGTTCTCGAGCAAACAATTCAAATGGACTGGGATCTAATAGTGTGACAGTGAAGTAATGCTGATGAATGGTTGATGAATGGTTGATGAATGCGTGGTGAATGTGTGACGAAAAGATAAAAATGGCTTGATGGGTTGGCGAGAGTGATGTTTTATTCAATGGATTTGACAATATGATACTATTACAAAAAGCCTCTACCCTTTAAAACACCAAACAGCACACAGCACAAACACAGAACAGACGGTGCCTCGCTAGCGCTGAGTGCCACATTGCTGTCGGTGGGCTTGGTCTTCGTGGCTGTGTTCTTGGGCGGTGGGAGGGGAATTTGAAGGGTGCTTGAGGTGGTGAGAGGGATTTGTGGGATTTTGAAGGGTGTTTGAGGTCGTTTGGAGGATTTTAGGAAGTTCAAAAGGGTGTTGAAGGGAGGGAGAAGGAGAAAGATTCAATTATTTTTCCTTTCGACAAATTCAGTCATTTGGGCTTGGGAGGTGGTAAATGAAGTTGCGTGGGTGGTTTTGATGAGAGCTGTGTTCTTGGGCGGTGGGAGGGGAATGTGAAGTGTGCTTGAGGTGGTGGGAGGGAATTTTGTGCGACTTTGAAGGGTGTAAGAAGGCGGGTTTGAGAAGTTTGTGCTTTATTTAGAATCACACATACCACTTGATGAATAGTTTTGCTCTATAAATTCTAGATGAATTTGCAATTAGATGTGTGAATTTTTAATGATGAACGAGGCCATCAAGGCGTTGTCTTTTTGGTTGGAAATGTTTTGATGGGATGAAGAAAGTCATTGGAAGGTCGTCAAATGAGGAAAAGAAGAGGTTGGATAGATGGATGGAAAGGTCCCAGGAAGATGGAAGACATTGCAAGAGTAGTTTTTTCTGGGTAGTTTTAAAATTATGTTTAATTAGACTCTACTTTTGGGAGGGCAGCTTCGACAACACCTCAAGTGAAAGCAGTTTGAAAACAAATAGTTAAAGATGTTTTTTCGGAATCAAAGCGTGATTTTGAATGACAAAGTCAATGGTCATTGAGAAAATATTGCATGTTTTAGTTTTTGTTTATTTTTGGACCCTTTTATTATGAAAGGTCTTAGGATACCATACGCAACACTGAGAATACTTGGTCGGGTCATTATAAAATGGTCCTTCTTGAATATTTATTAAAAGTATTTTTTTAAATATTTATTTTTCTTTTTATTACCTCGTAATAAGAGAACTTAAGTGTTTTTCAACTCAAGATTCGATGTTCACCCTCATTTAGCCGCCGAAATGTCTTCCCTTCCAAACCAGTTTTAAACAGTAAACTTTTAAAAAACCCGTAATCTTGTGAATACCCCGAAATCATATTCACTCCATCCGCTCTCGTGTTACACGCCAAGCCCCCAATCACTGAAGAAACGCCTTTTTAAGAACTTTTACAAGAATGCCATCATCGCATTATAGAGAGACGTCGCGATGAGTGGTGTGTGGTGTGTTAGCTAGTGACAATGAGATTACGCCGTCGTTGCCAGTAACAATGGAACGATGAATAATCAGAAATTATGTTTTCGCCAAAGTGACCACAAAATAACAGACATTATGGACCGTAAAGACCACAATAACGGACCAAATAAGAATGGGTCAAAGTTTCTTAGTGATGGGTCAATGAACCCGTACTGATGCACTGTAGTAGTGATGTAATGGCAGATCGAATTTAGGATGGTGGTGGAGATGATGGTGATGGAGCTGCAGAGTTTGTTTGTGTGAGAGTAGTAGTGGTGGTAGTGGTAGTAGCAGTGGTGGTAGTGGTAGTAGCAGTGGTGGTAGAAGCAGTGATGGTAGTAGCAGTGGTGGTGGTAATGATGTTGTTAATAAGCATTAGTGGTAATTTAGTGGTTAAGTGGTTAATAATAAAATTTTAAATAGTAATTATTTAAATTAATAAAAATTATAAAACGCACAGCAATAATTATAAATACTAATAAGCCTACCAATATTAATGAATAAAAAAGCCATAATAATAATAATAATATCCAAAATAATTAACGTAATGAAAGGTAGACTCCTCGACATAGTGTAGTGAGTGCAGCGTTGGCAGCGTCGACCTTAACAATCATCATCATGACGTCACAGAAAATCTTAATTAAATAATGATTGGATAATTGGTCTAATAATAAGATCAATTAAGATGATAATGACGATAGTAATAGTTATAAGCAATGCTAACTAGATTAAGGGAACGAGCAACATTTTAAAGAAACACCAATTAATTAAGGGTGATGATAGTAGTAGTGATGATGAGGATAACCATCATTATCATCACCCTTTCCGTTGTCTTGGCGTAGGTTCTAGAAGCACGTAAAAACAGGATATACAAACTCATCCCTTTTTCATCCAACTATCATCCGTCCATCCATCTATCATCCGTCCATCCTTCATCCATCTATCATCCGTCCATCAACCGATCTATTATATCGACACAGCTATCAAATCGAAAACACAACTAGAGAAACACGAACGAATTGAAAGTGAAATAACTTTTTAAAATCAATCATCATCATCATCGCCCACGTCATCACCATCATCATCATTATCATCATCATTATTACTAATATTAATCTTAATTTTCATCCTCTTTATTATCATCATTTTATTAATCGCCATCATCACCATCATCCCCATCATCATCATCATCATCATCGAATTTTTATCAATCGTAATACATCCACACGTCGCGACGACGATGAAAAAGCAACAAAAAAACTGAATAATTTCATCTCACATGCAAAATTAATCGCTATACAAATCACATACACAAGTTGTACACCTAGTTAGTTGAGTTATTGATGATAATGATGCCGCGTATGCAAAATCTACGTTTGTGTACACAGTCCCCAAAGAAACGGCATTATTTTGGTACACAATTTGTTTAAAACTTGTTGATTTTTTTGCACGAGTTTGTTGATAGTGAGTTCTTTAGTGTGTGTTTTTAAACGAGTATTTGTATGTATACAATGATATTTGTATGTATACAATGATATTTTTATTTATAAAAGGTTATTTCATTTGAAAATGTGTGCTTAGATAAGTGTGCGTATGTGTTTTGAAGTTGAAATAGTAAAAAAGCATTTGTGGCAACATATTCGAAAGTATTTTTACAACTATAATTAATTATTCTATTATAAGTTTCTATTTTATAATATTTGTTTTAAAATGAAATATTTTTTAAAGCGAAAATCTCGAAGAAGTCTGACTAAAATGGAGTCTTTTTGTAAGGGTAACTCCCAATCATATGGATTGACATCAAGCTTTGCATTACTCTTACACCCTCTGTTACATACCGACAACACATAAAAAACGAATTATCCCACTAATTTAATTATCTCAATTATTTTATTATTAATTATAATTAATTTCATTAGCTTAATGAGTAATCCATTTACGATTAATCAATCACTAAGTGAAAGGAAGCATCGACTGACACCAAGACAAACTCGTATTTACGCTACAATAAAAACGCTAATGGTCTCATGAAAATAAATGAACTATTTAATAACCAATTATAAATTTAAACACTTATATTATAAAAAATAATTCATTTATAATCAATTGTGACGGATCAATGTGATTAGTCTAGAGAAGGGAAGTTTCTGTAATGTTTCTCAAATCCCTCAAAACTATTTTAAATCAAACAAGAACTGATAGATAAAAAAATACAATTATGATAACCATCATCGTAATCATCACCATCATCAATCTCCTCCTCCTCCTCATCATCATCGTGAAGATAATAACAGTAAAAGCAATGCAAAATCACCAGAATGAGCACAATGCGCCAATGTGAAAGCGCAAGACTCTATAAAGTATTCATTAGAAGGTGTATTCCCGAACTATGAACACTACCTCCTCCCTCTCCTCCTCCTCCTCCCTCTCCTCCTTCTCCTCACTCTCCTCCTTTCTTCCTTCTCCCAAAAATATGATTTCATGATCATTATCATGACCGGCATTAGCAGATGAGTGATGGAGATGATGGCTTAGCAAAATGAAAAGAAAATAGTTGAGTAATACAGGAAAGATTAACTATAATACTAATAATAATAACAATATAACAATATAATAATAATATTACAATAATATTAATATTATTAACATAATTATTATTATTCATCTTATTTTCACGCACTTAAGCAGTCAATATAAAAAAAAGAAATTCATTGTTTTTTTTGGTACACGCACACAACACGCACACACAAACACACGTGCGTGTGTGATTTCCATTGTTAGTGAGTGACAGTAATAGATGCTGTGGTTACTACTACCACAATCATCATCATCATCATCATCATGAGTTTAAGTTGAGTCGGTTAAAATGTTACCTTCTTCATCATCATCACTATCACCTCATCATCATCATCATCATCATCATCATCATCATCATCATCTCATCATCACTTAGTAGTAGTAGTAGTAGTAGTAGTAGTAGTAGTAGTAGTAGTAGTAGTAGATGTGAGGATGGTACTAGCAGTAGTAACAACACTTGTAACAACAGTAGCGTTGTTGTTACTGTAATTGTTAGTTGTACTAGTTGTAGTAACAGACGCTGTGATCTGAGTAGTCGCAGTAATAGTAGTAGTATTTCCAGTATTACTTTTATTATTATTATTATTCTGCGTGGTACTGATAGTAGTATTGTTGGATCTGAGGATAGAGAACGATGTAGTAGTAGTAGTAGTAGTAGCAGTAATAGTAGTAGTAGCAGCAGCAGTGATACTAGTAGTAGTAATTAGAACTTTAGGCGTGTTAGGTAGGTTGGAGGTGATGGTAGTAGGGTGGTTGGTAGTAGGGTGGTTGGTGGTGGGATGGTTGGCAGTGGGGTGGTTGGCAGTGGGGGGTAGTTTGGGGGGTGGTTTATTTTCCGGATTCAAAAAGTCCCTTATGTGCATCATGACCCTCTTCCTCTCCTCCTCCTGACTACTTTCCTTCTTGTCTTGGTTGGCGGAAAATACATTTGTGTTGTTGTTGTTGTTGTGGGTGGGATTACTAGTAGTTGTAGTCGTTGTTGTTGTTGTTGATGTTGATGCAGAGTTGCTTTTGTCTCCAGTTGATTTAGTAGTGGTTGTCGTTGTTGTTGTTGTTGCTGTGTTAGAGGTGGAGGATGTGGATTGGTTGGAAAGGTGTTTGGGAAGTGTAAAATCTGGAATAAGGAAACATACATTTTTATTTATTTAAACCTTTAATAATAATACATTTATAGACTGGGAATATATAAATATGAATATTTGATTTAAGCCTTAAAATTAAATCAAAAACTTTTCCAATATTTAAATCTTAAATATTTAAATCTTATTCACAAACGCATATACCAGGTCTAGGGTTGAAGTGGTGTCGATTGGGGGTAAAGGGGGATGGAGGGAGGAGGGGACGAGAGGGTAGGTGGGGGTGAGAGAAGCGGTCGAGGAGGGAGGGGCGTATGAAGGGGGGGAGTTTGAATGGGGCGTGCATGGGGGGGTTTGAGAATGGGTGGTTGAAGAAGGGGTGGTTGTCGTGGCCACCCCACTTGTTGTTGAGGTTGTTGTTGTTGCCAGGAAAGAGTGGAGCTTTAGTTTTAGTGGTTGATGTTGTTGCTGCTGTGGTTGTTAGAGTGGTGGATGATGTTGTTGAAGTGGTGGTGGCTGTTGGTGGTTTGGTTGTAGTGGTGGCTTGTGTAGTGGTTGTTGCTTGCTTGGTGGTGGTGGTAGAGGTTGTAGTGGGTGATGACTTGAAGGCTAGTGGCGCCACAGCAGAATGAATTGAAGCCGATGTGCTTGTTGTTGTTGATGCTTGAATGGATTTTGTTGAAGCTACCATAGTAGTAGTTGTAGTAGTAGTGTTATTTGTAGTAATACTAGTTGTATTAGTATTAGTAGTAGTAGTATTGGTTGTAGTAGTAGTAGCGGTAGTAGTAGTAGTTGTTGTTGGTAGTTTCTTGTTTAAGAAGGTACTAGGAGCTGGTGTGAGGGGTTGGGAAGGAGTGTTGTTTTTGCTGAAATGATCTCCAATGAAAGAAGAATTATGTTGTTGTTGTTGTTGGTAGTATGGTTTAGAAGGCTGGTATCTAGGCTGTTGTTGCTGTTGTTGTTGCTGATAGGATGTTTGTTGATAGTAGGATTGTTGTTGTTGATAATGTTGTTTGTTATCTAGTTGACTTGAATTGTTGCTCGAGTGGGACATGTTGGCTAGAAGGTGGTTGTTGGAAAAAATATTACTAATTTGCAACAACAGAACAACAACAAAAAATTATTAAATTAATACTAAAACTATAGATGGTTTAAATTTTTTATATAAAAAAAACTAATTAAGAAAGCGATAAAGTCTTTAACCATCATTGGATTTGAGTTGAAATTGTTGTTTGTACTGTTGCTCAAAATTGCCTTGGTTGCTGCTGCTGTTGTTGTTGGTGGTTGAGTAATTTTGTGAGAAGAGTGTAGAGATGGACGTTGCAGTGTTGTTGCTAGGTTGTTGTTGTTGTTGTTGTTGTTGTTGGCGCTGCAGTTGTTGTAATAGTTGATACTGATTCATCATGTTGAGGTTTGAGTAGTTGAATGGAGTGCTGTTGTTGTAGTTGTTGCTAAAACTGTTGCTGTTGTAGTTGTTGTAAGCATTGTTATAGTTGTTATAATTGTTGTTAATATAACTATTACTATTATTAATGTTGTTGTTGTTGTTACTATTATTAGCTTGTTGATGAAACGACGATGACGATGACGACGACGGTGAATTAGCAACTAGTAGGGAGTTGTTGATGAGGTGTTGTTGTTGTTGTTGTTCTTGTTGCAACTGGTAGGCAAGTGTTCCTTTGCTGATGTTGCTGCTGTTTGCGAGTAGGTTCTGTGGGTGGTTGGTAGTAGTGGTAGTAGTTGTAGTCGCAGTAGGGTAGTAGTAGTCGTCTTAGTGGTTGTAATAGTAGTACTAAATATACATTTTGGAAAACATACAATAGGAAAGATTCCATAGCAACAACACCAACCTGCATCTTATTTTGGTTGTTGCCGTTGTTGTTGCTAGGCAACGAGACAGCCTTCTGGGAAGAGGGCTTGAAGGGCGGGGCCGAATGCTTGAGTTGTGATTGGTTAGAACCGACCGGATGCTGTGATTGGATGTTGGAAGGCAAGGCGGCGTGCTGTGGTTGGTTGCTTCCGATAGCGGCGTGCTGTGGTTGGTTGGCGACTAGGGCGTGTTGTTGTGATTGGTAGTTCATGACGGCTGCTAGGCCACCCTGGCTGGGATTGGCTGTTGCTATGGAGACAGACTGAAGGATGTTGAAGGCTGCTGTGGGTAGCTGGTACTGCGTCTGGTAGGATCCCTGGGGAAACAATGTGAAATAACAATAAAAGTAAAATATATTAAATAATAAAAGTAAAATATATTAAATAATAAAAGTAAAATATATTAAATAATAAAAGTAAAATATATTAAATAATAAAAGTAAAATATATTAAATAATAAAAGTAAAATATATTTAATAAAAAAAGTAAAATATATTAAATAATAAAAGTAAAATATATTAAATAATAAAAGTAAAATATATTAAATAATAAAAGTAAAATATATTAAATAATAAAAGTAAAATATATTAAATACTAATGTAAAAATAAATTGACTAATATAAAAAAAATTAAATAAAATAAAACACATTCTTACAACACGAACAACAACTCACAGCTAGATGGGATGCGGATCTTTGTTGTTGTTGCTGTTGCTGTTGTTGTTGGAAGCACGACTGTTGCATCAGTGTTTGCGTGTAGTAGGTGGAAGAAGGCATTCCCTGGAAAGCTGTGTTTCTGTCGAGTAGTTGTGGTGGTGGTATTGGTGGTGATCATAGTGGTTGGGATGTTGGTAGTAGTAGCAGAATTACTCCCTGAAATAACACACCATCAAAACAAAAACATAACCAACGATAAAAAAACACCCACCACCAAACTCCCTCTTCCAAAACACCCCCCTCCCCAAACAAACAAACCTCTGAGACAATAGGTGTGAGCCGACGATTTGCGAGTTGGGGTTGGGGGGCAGGATGGTCTGGTCGTTGGGGGCGGCGGAGGGAGGGAAGGCGTCGTATTGGAAGGAGATCTGGGAGGGCTGTGGCAAGAGGGAGGAGTTGCCGAGCAGTTGGCCGTACTGGAAGGTGGCGGCTATTTGCTGATTGGCTGGTTGCTTCGTGGCGCTGGCGACTGTATGGTGGTTTGAGTGGTAGTGGTGTTGGGAGAGGTTGAAATGCTTGTGGAAAAACGATACATTTACCCTGTTATATTACTGCCCCCCTCCCAACACACAAACAACAATCATTATTCACAAAGCACACAACCAGAGACCAAAGCACACCACAACCAGAGACCAAACCACACCACAACCAGAGACCAAAGCACACCACAACCAGAGCCCAAAGCACACCACAACCAGAGACCAGACCTGAGCCCTTCACCACGCCACCCTCCACTCACTCCAATCGCTGTACTGGTTCATCTGCGTCTGCGCGTGCGGCTTAATGGCGGTCGCCATGTGGGAAGAACTTGTCGAAGAAACCATGATTGTTGGGGGTTGTTGCTGCTGTTGCTGTTGTTGTTGTTGTTGGATGTTGAAGAGGCTGCGATACTGGTTGTTGAAAATGTCGTTGTGGCCGAGCAGGAGTGAGGGTTGAGTGGTGATGAGGGGGGTGATGAGGGGCGCTTGCGTGGTTTGGGGCGCGCCTATGTTGAAGCCGTAGGGTTGACCGAACTAGATGAGAGGTGGGGGGGAGGGGGTATTTTATTGGAACGCGTAAAAATAAATTTTCTAAATTCCCATTCACCAGCACCCATTAAAAGAAACCCCATTTTCTATCCGCCCCCTCTGAAATCCTCCCCAATCACCCTCCCTCAAACCCATTCCCAACCACCATCTACCGAACCCATCAGCCCCAACCCACCCACCCACCGGCAATCCGATTCCACAATCGGTAGGTATGAATTGAGATCCGAAGGCGTAAGAACCCTGTCCAATAGCAATCATTAGTTGGGTGGCCTGTTGGGTGGCTTGTTGGGTGGCTTGTTGGGTGGCTTGTTGGGTGGCTTGTTGTTGTTGTTGTTGCTGCGTGGGTGGGGAGTTGACGCCCGAGTAGTGGTTCATGCTCACCGTGGGCTGCTGCTGTGGTTTGACCTGCGTTGGTGTGGGAGTGTCGGTATGTGGTGTGACTGATTGGATGGATTAAGTGGTAAAGGATATATTTAAAGAAACAAAGCCTTAAAGAAACATTCAACATTCAACCATCTAACCCACACCAAACCACCCAACCCACCCTCTACCCAACCACGCTCTAGCCAACCCCCCCCCCACCAAAATATCAACCCCTATCAACCAAAAAATCTCCCCCACCAACCCCCCCCCCAACCAACCTTGCATACATTAGGCTGTTCCGAAGTCATATATCCCTCAACCTGCTCCTTGTACGCACTGGCTGTTACGATAGCCTCTTGGTAGTGCATGGGCGTCTTGTTGGCAGCCAACGTCGCGGGTTCGATTCCCCCTGATGGCAGATTGCTTAGATACGATTGGGCGCTCTGTAGTCGTGGTGGGAGAAGTGAGTTTAGAGATTTTAAAAATAGATTTGAAACGTTAATTATTTAATTATTGTTAATTAATATTTAATTATAATTATTACTAAATATTCATTATTGAATATTCATTATTTAGAAACAAAAACAAGACCTTTTGTTGTTTGAGTTGGTCGCTCATGCACAGACTGCCAGTGCTGCTTGAATTGCTGTGGTGGTGTTGATAATGATGATGGAAGTGGAGGTAAAAGTAGTGATAGAAGTGACGGTGCTGATGATGATGACAGTGGTATCATTGTATGTTGCAGTGATGACCAAGCCAGACCAACCAATCAACCAAGCCACCCACCAAGCCACCCACCAAGCCACCCACCAAGCCACCCACCAAGCCACCCACCAAGCCCCCCACCAAGCCACAAGCACACACCCGTTAGTGAAGTTAGGATCTCTCTCCCATACGTTCTTCACTTGCGTTATCTTAAAGGCAGGATCATCATCGGACTCTGTTGCACCACTGAAGCCACCGACCACACCACCACCAGCAGCGGCAGCTACCATATTACCACCACCACTACTACCACCACCACCAACACCAACACCACCACCAACAGCACTGTTGCTGTAGTTGTTGCTACTGTAGTTGTTACTACAACTGTTGTAGTTGCTGTTAGAGGGGAGGGCGATTTTGCTTTTGAGAACGCTCTCCTTGCTGAGATTCTCCGTCGCCTCGACCACGCCTGTCGCCAAGTGCGTCTCGTACTTGAAGTCGAGAGATGTGCTTTCGTCGTTCTGGGGTGGTCGAAGTGTTGGGGTGGAGTGGTTTTGGGAGTGCTGTGGTTGAGAAGATACATCCACCAATCCATCCATCCACCCACCCATCCAGTAACCTGGTTGTATTTGAAGAGTCTAGATTGGATATCCATTGAATCGTAGGCCATGTGTTGTTTCTGATGTTGTTGCTGTTGTTGTTGTTGTATGCGTTGTTGTATTTGTTGTTGTTGTAGTTGTTGTTGCAGATGTTGTTGCTGTTGTTGCAGTTGTTGCTGTAAATGTTGTTGTTGTTGTTGGTGTTGGAGGTTGCAAGAAGCCGAGTCGGGTTTTTTGACTGCTCTATCTTCATTTTTGTTTGAAAGAAGGTTACTAATCGATTGTGTTGTTGCTGCTGCTGCTGATGATGATGGTGATGATGAAGATAATGATGAAGATGACGATGAGACGGGTGGAAGCGATGATGATGCGATGGTGGATTGATGGTTTTTGAAGTCAGAATTGGATGAATGAGTGGTCTTGGATGGAAGGATCGAATCAATGTTGCTGTTGTTGTTGCTGTCGTGTTGCAGATGTAGTTTCATGTGTTGTTGTTGCTGTTGTTGCATGATTTGTTGCTTGAGGCTTTGTTGTTGTGGGTGTTGTTGTTGTTGCTGCTGCTGGTTGTTGTTGAGGTTGTCGAGGAGTTGTTGTTGCTGTTGCTTCTGGTGGTTGTTGATGTTGCCTGACCATGGTGAGATGTTGGATGGCATGAAGAGTCCTTGAGATACCGACGCTAGGTGCTCTTGTTGCTGTTGCTGTTGTTGTCTCGAGGTTTCTGTGACGATGTAACAAATGATATATTATCGAACTATATTGTATGATTATGCTGTATGATTATATTGTATGATTATGCTGTATGATTATATTGTATGATTATGCTGTATGATTATATTGTATGATTATGCTGTATGATTATATTGTATGATTATGCTGTACGATTATATTGTATGATTATGCTGTATGATTATATTGTATGATTATGCTGTATGATTATATTGTATGATTATGCTGTATGATTATATTGTATGATTATGCTGTATGATTATATTGTATGATTATGCTGTACGATTATATTGTATGATTATGCTGTACGATTATATTGTATGATTATGCTGTACGATTATATTGTATGATTATGCTGTATGATTATATTGTATGATTATGCTGTACGATTATATTGTATGATTATGCTGTATGATTATATTGTATGATTATGCTGTACGATTATATTGTATGATTATGCTGTATGATTATATTGTATGATTATGCTGTACGATTATATTGTATGATTATGCTGTACGATTATATTGTATGATTATGCTGTATGATTATATTGTATGATTATGCTGTATGATTATATTGTATGATTATGCTGTACGATTATATTGTATGATTATGCTGTATGATTATATTGTATGATTATGCTGTACGATTATATTGTATGATTATGCTGTATGATTATATTGTATGATTATGCTGTACGATTATATTGTATGATTATGCTGTATGATTATATAGTATGATTATGCTGTATGATTATATTGTATGATTATGCTGTACGATTATATTGTATGATTATGCTGTATGATTATATTGTATGATTATGCTGTATGATTATATTGTATGATTATGCTGTACGATTATATTGTATGATTATGCTGTACGATTATATTGTATGATTATGCTGTATGATTATATTGTATGATTATGCTGTACGATTATATTGTATGATTATGCTGTACGATTATATTGTATGATTATGCTGTATGATTATATTGTATGATTATGCTGTACGATTATATTGTATGATTATGCTGTATGATTATATTGTATGATTATGCTGTATGATTATATTGTATGATTATGCTGTACGATTATATTGTATGATTATGCTGTATGATTATATTGTATGATTATGCTGTATGATTATATTGTATGATTATGCTGTACGATTATATTGTATGATTATGCTGTATGATTATATTGTATGATTATGCTGTACGATTATATTGTATGATTATGCTGTACGATTATATTGTATGATTATGCTGTATGATTATATTGTATGATTATGCTGTACGATTATATTGTATTTTACGAATGTATCGAATTGCATTGTATTCAAATACAAAGTACAAGACCATCATTAGGGGTGTCAGAGGTAGTAGCAGCATCTAGTGAACTGTTGTTGTTGGCGGTAGTGGCAGTGGCAGTGGTAGTGGTAGTGACAACAATGTTGTTGTTGTGGTTGTCGATGCCATCTTTGTTGCTCCACTCACCAACAGAGAAGTTGTACATGAATGCTTTTGCATCTTATATGGGGGGGGAAGGGGGGTTTGAGGTGTGAAAGAATGGATGAATAGATGAATGAATGGATGAATGAACGGATGAAGTAATTAATTAATTAATTGACTTATGATAAATGAATGGATGGATGTATGAATGGAGAAATAGATGAATGAATGGATGAATGAACGGATGAAGTAAATAATTAAAAATTTATAGATGGATGAATAGGCCAAAACCTGAGAAGTCTGACGCGTTGGCAATGGAAAAGTCTGTAGAAGACTTGATGTTTCCTGGAGCATTGATGGATGATGCATGCATGAATGCATTCTCAGTTGGGTGGTGATGATAATGATGAGCAGCAGCAGATGATGATGATGATGATGACGGGATACTTTTCGCCATGTCGTTATTCCAATTCTCGATCTTTGGTAAGAGGATTTGAGAAATGGCGCCTGTCGGTTCGTCCGCCATTTTGGAAATCGTCAAATTGGCGATCGAAGTGCCTTGATTGGTTGGTAGGGTGGTTGTTGAGAATGGAGCTCTCTTATTGGTCGTCTCCTTGGTGACCTTGTTGAATCTCAAAGATGATTGGCTGGTGAGGGTCGGGGCGGAAACGCTTGTTTTGTTGAATCTTGTCGGCTTGTCTGACATCACGGCTGTCTGCTTAGACTGTGGATGGAGGTGATTGGAGGAATGATGATGATGATGAAGAAGATGGAAGTTGGGATAAATGATTCAAATTAGGCTATAAATTAATTATAAAAGCAATTGAAAAACCACCTTAGGTAGCGCCTCCTTTTCCGCCTTCGACTTTACAACAGCTGGAGCCGACGACGTTGCCGCCACCACAGACGCCTGGTGGTGATGATGATGATTCTGGGCGGAAATTCCCGCGCTTTTTTCGATCGCCTGCTTCAGTTGGCTCTTCTTGACGGCTTCTTCGTGTTGCGCCGCTTTAATTTTGATTTTCATGGTGCGACGTGACGTCACTTCTTGGAATCCTTCGTTCTTCTCGAAGAGGAAGGATGGATCGTCGATGCTCACCTCTGGCACGTTGTCCACTATCACTACGCCTGTGTGTGTGTGTGTGTGTTTGTGTGTACGTGTGTGTGTGTGTGTGTACGTGTGTGTTTGTGTGTACGTGTGTGTGTGTGTTGTTTTGTGTGTGTGTGTGTGTACGTGTGTACGTGTGTGTGTGTGTGTGTGTGTGTGTGTGTGTGTGTGTGTGTGTGTGTGTGTGTGTGTGTGTGTATGCAGAAAGCCACAACAGCCATCTAACAACAACACAATACAAAAATCCCAACATCAACAACAACAAAAACATACTGGCATAGTTGTTGACATCGATTCCCGCCATGGGGTCTTTCTTCTCCCTTTCAATCTTGCTGATCATCTGCTTGTTGCTACTACCGCTACTACTACTAGCACCACCACCCCCATCAAGCGGGTTGTTGCTGTTGCTACTGGTTGCTGAGACTGTGTTGTGGGTGGTGGTTGCTGATGACGATGACGATGATGAGGTAGTGCTTGTTGTTGTGTGGCTTGTCTTGCTGCATGTGTCTGTCTTTGTCTGCCTCCCTCTGTTTTGGCGCGTAAATAGGAAAAATAGACACTATTTCAAAGGATAGACATGTGCCTGAAAGGTGGCAACTTCCAAAACCATTCATCCAGTAAATTCAGTTGTGAAAAACAACGAATAATTAATCAATAGAAAACATTAAAAATAATTTAGCAACCTTTCTTGTCTGGCTTTCTCATAGATTCTGGCATCAGACTTGTTTGCCTCAAAGGCAACATCCGTCCTCTCCTCATTTTTCCTGCCGCCATAACGGCCTCGGGTGCTTTTGAGTGGAGCAACTTGTGCTTTCTTGATGTAACTCGAACTGTATTCCGCTTTGTTGTAGAATGTGTTGTTGCCGCTGGTAGTGGTGTGGCTGTTGTGGTTGTTGTTGCTACTGCTGTGGTGTTGATGGTGGTGGTGATGATCCTTGTGTTCTTTGGAGTAGTTGTTGTCGTTGTTGTACTTCTTGTTGGTGACGGTGGTTGTTGTGGTGGCTGCGGTTGTTGCGGTGTTGTTGCTCTTGAAGTATTTTTTAACGCGTTGTTGCGGTTGTTGTTGTTGCTGCTTTGACTTATCCACTATACTCTTAATCTCTTCTCTATCCTTCTGTTAAGTACAAAAAACACATGTCAAAAAAAGCCAACAAGAATATGAAGACAAATAGTTGTTAAAAAAATGATCAATTTTAAACAAATTACTAAACAAACCAACCAGAAATAATAAAAAAACCAAACCAATAAAATTAAACATCAATGATCAAGCATCAATTCACCTTGTTGGTATGTAGTGGTGGTGGTGGTGGTGGATTGGCAAGCACCAGGTTACTCGCCGTGGACGCAGAGATGGGTTCAGAACTCTCCGAGGCGGTCTCCCACTCTTCCAGGGCGGCGTCGGAGCCACCGGAAAGTAAGCTGCCCCTTCTGGTCAGTCTGCTGCCGCTCGTGTGGATGCCAGAGTGGCCCCCTTTGCGGCTGTCGTAGATGCTGTCGTGTGGCGGTGGTGGTGGTGGTGTCGTGTGGTGGTGGTGGTGTCGTGTGGTGGTGGTGGTGTCGTGTGGTGGTGGTGTCGTGTGGTGGTGGGTTTTTATGGTGGTGGTGGTGTCGTGTGGTGGTGGGTTTTTATGGTGGTGGTGGTGTCGTGTGGTGGTGGTGTCGTGTGGTGGTGGTGTCGTGTGGTGGTGGGTTTTTATGGTGGTGGTGGTGTCGTGTGGTGGTGGTGGTGTTGTGTGGTGGTGGTGGTGTCATGTGGTGGTGGTGGTGGGTTTTTATGGTGGTGGTGTCATGTGGTGGTGGGTTTTTATGGTGGTGGTGGTGTCGTGTGGTGGTGGGTTTTTATGGTGGTGGTGGTGTCATGTGGTGGTGGTTGTGGGTTTTTATGGTGGTGGTGTCGTGTGGTGGTGGTGGTGGTGTCGTGTGGTGGTGGTCGTCGTGTGGTGGTGGTGGGTTTTTATGGTGGTGGTGGTGTCGCGTGGTGGTGGTGGTGGGTTTTTATGGTGGTTGTGAAAGATATAGATTTTGAGAGTTGTCTTAATATAAGAAAAATATACTGAATTTCTGATTATTTATTTTTTTACAAATTCACTTCTCATACACCCGAAAATACGATATAAAAACAAAATAACACCATCATGTTACACTACTTTAAAATAAATATAATTAAATAAATTTAAATACAGTCTATAAAAGACCTCTTTCTGGCTTTCTTCTTGTCTGCAGACCCATCCTTGTGGCAGTCACTGCTGCCGTAATCGATGGCACTGTAACTCTTGTAATCTATGGGATCAAGGTTTTAGGCTTTGGTGATTAAGGTTTGGGATCTAAGGGGTTGTGGCCTGGAAGTTTTAGCGTTTAATGATTTAAATCTTTGGGGTTATGGGTTCTATAAGTGGTGGTCAAGTTAATTAATTACGAGTGTAGGTTATGAGAGAGAGACAGTATAAAAGAATTTGCCTTTGTTTGTATGAGACGATCTAGCAGGCCGGTGAATGAAAGCAACATCCAGCCTTCCAGCCCCCTTTCCTTGCCATCCATCCTCCTCTTCCCCCTCCTCCTCCTCCTCATCATGATCAGGAGCATCGGGATTTAGGCCTAGTTGTATTATGTCCTCTTTGGCGATGAGTTGGCTGTTGCGGAGAAATTTTAGGGGTGGGATGTCCAGGGTCAGGTCCATTAGGTACAGCGGCTCTTTGAGTGGTTTGAGGCTTTTGTACGCTTCTGTAACTATGGTGTGCATTGATGTTAGTTGTGGTTTTGTGGAAGTGGTGTTGGTGATGTTGGAAAGGATGGTGGGTGTAGTTGTGGTTGTTGTTGTTGACGATGTGGTGGTGGTCAAGTCTTTAACGCGTTGTTGTTGTTGTTTATTGTGGTTGCTGCTGTAGGTAGTATCGCGTTGATGGTATTGATGATGATGATGCGACTGTGATGACGTAGTGTAGTGTTGCTTGTTGTGCAACTGTGATTGTTGCTGCTGTTGCTGTGACGGCGAGAGTTGGTAAGTGCTAGTGTTGTTGCAGTTGTTGATGAATTGTGGGTCGTTCTTGAAGTTTGAATTGGTGAAGACGGCACTTTCTCCTACGAAGTTCGCGTAACTGTCGCCCTTCCTGGCATTCGTCCACGGGTTCCTGTCGCCAACCTCGTCAAGCCTCTTGGCGTTCGGTGTAGTAGTAGTAGTTGCGGTGGTTGTGGTGGTAGTAGTAGTTGCGGTGGTTGTGGTGGTAGTAGTTGTCTTGACGGGGGATGTGTAATCAATAGATGCTGATGCTGATGATGGAAGTGATGATGACGATGTGATGGGAGGGTGGTAGTTGGAGGTGATGGAGTTGTTGGAAGTGATGAAGGCTGCGGTGGTGGATGGAGTGTTTGCGAGGCTGGTGGAAGAAGAGGTGTTTGGGAAATTGATGGTGGAGGAGTTATGGAAGACTGTGGTGGAGGTGGAGTAGGTGTTGTTGTTGTAAGAAGCTTTAGAAAAGTCTTTCTGTCTGTTGGACCATGCATTGATGGTGACATCTGGTGTCTTGATAGTAGTTGCATGATGGGTGGAAGAAGAGAATGATGATGAGGAAGAGGATGGTGGTGTGGGGAGGAGAGGATTTGATGGTGGTTTGTGCTTGTCAAGAGAGATTCTCGCTGAGGTGATCGTCGAGTGTTGGTGAGACATTGTGCCTTGAGTACTTGTAACACCTCCATATGAAGTATGCACCCTCATCCCATCCCGATCCATCTTCATCCCATCCCGATCCATCTTCATCCCATCCCGATCCATCTTCATCCCATCCCGATCCATCTTCATCCCATCCCGATCCATCTTCATCCCATCTCGATCCATCTTCATCCCATCCCGATCCATGCCCCATGCATTCTTGCCCTTATCCCTGGTAGCATTCACGCCATCACCCTGCCCACCATCCTTCACACCCACGAATGATGATGACGCCCCAGCAGCAGCAGCGGCGCTATTATTGGATGGATGGTCGCCAACTCTCTTGGTGAGTAGAGACACCTTTCTGGCTTCATCCCGATTGGCATCTGAGCTCCTAGCGAGGATGGAGGTTGGGATGGTTGTAGTCGTGGTGCTGCTGCTGTTGTGTTTGGAGGTGAGAATATAAAAGTTATCCTTTTTCGGGATATCCACTTTAGCCTTTGTAAACTCATCAACCCTCTTAACCACCTCACCATCCACCCTTCTATCTTTCGCTACACCATAGCCACCATCTTCCCTCAATAAACTAGTCTTATCAAATTCGTTGTGATGGTGTTGTTGGTGGTGGTAGCCTTGATAATCGTACTCATCGCCATAGCTCCTCCTCTTCCCCTCATACTCTGTAGGGTGTTGTAGCAGTGGTGGTGCTTTGTTAGGAAGTGTTGTTGTTGTTACTTTGTTTCTGGCATTGTTGCTTTTGTATGTTTTGTTGTCTAAGTCGTCGTCTTCAGGGTTGTCGTAGTTGTAGTAGTTGTCGTCGTTGTTGTAGTAGTTGTAGTCGTAGTTCGTCTTTTTGTACGCGTAGTTGTATGCGGAGTCTTTCTTGCTTGCATACCTGCCCTTGTACTTATCGGAAGTAGTACTAGTACTGCTGTACTCCTTCACTTGTGGCTGGTAGTCATTCCTGCTGGTCGATTTAAACTCTCCTTCCCTGCCATCCCCCACCCCCAACCCCATACCACCACTACTAGTAATACCACCCCCTACAACTAACTCATCCACCCCTCTTTTACCTCCCTCTCCTCCCCCTTCACCACTCCTCGCATCATTACCAGGAAACACTGGCAGGGCGAACATACCAACGGTATCATCATCAAGATCACCGTCCATGCAATCAGCCCATGTCCTTGTTTTGGTTGCCGTTGTGCCTGCAACCACACTAGCTGCTGTGGTTGATGAAGCTGTTGCTGCTATTCTGCTTGTAGTAATAGCAGTACTAGTAGTAGTAGTAGAAGCAGAACTAGTAGTAATAGTGGTGGTAGTGGTGGTGATAGTAGTAGTAGTCGCAGAGGTTTTGAGTTTCTTGAGGGAGATGAAGTTGGGAGGTAGGGGTTCGAGAGATTGCTTGAGTGCCACTGGAGATGGGTAGTCTGTGCTCTTGACGTCTGTGTGTGTGTGTGTGTGTGTGTGTGTGTGTGTATGTGTATGTGTGGGTGTGTGTGTGTGTGTTTGTGTGTGTGTGTGTATGTGTGTGATTGATTAAAAACAAATCACACCTCATTACTTTCTTAAACGTTCCACTCACATGATTGGCTATAAGTGGAAGGGGAAGAAGAGATGGCGATCCTGATGGCAGTAGTGATGCTAGTAGTAGTAGCCTTAATACTGTCAGTCTGCATGTCCCTGTGCGTGTCGGTCTTTCTAATTGTATATTTGGGCTCTTCGACCCGCGCCCTGTAATCCAGGTGACCTTTATAATCGACCCTTGACCTAGATTCCTCACTTAAGTCTCCTTTTAAGCTGTAATCGCACTTGTAAGCGTCTCTACCGTCGTAATTTGCATCCATGTATTTGTAGCCGTCTTCCATTACGCTGTTGTCAAAGTAGTCGATGACTTCTTTGTCAGTGTGCTTGTATGTGTGTTTGTCTGTGCCTCTATTTGTCTTGCCGCCATACTCTCTGTAATTATATATTATAATTATAATTACTTTTTTGTAATTAACTGGTTAATTAGAGGTATCTTAATTGACGACGCTCCATTGACCAATTTCATCATTGCATGCAAGTGCATTATTTGGTTTTGCATTGTTCTGCATTGAAACGCTCACACACACACGCACACACACACACACACACACACACACACACACACACACACACACACACACACACACACACACACACACACACACACACACACACACACACACACACACACACACACACACACACACACACACACACCTCTTATTTTCATCAGTAGAAGAGTATGAGTGAAGATGTTCCCTTGTGGTGTGCTTGTTGCTGATGATATCTAATGATGATGATAATGATACTAATAATGATAATGATGATAAAGATGTAGGTAAGTGATAAAGATTTAGGTAAGTGATTAAATAAATCATATTTTAAAAAGATACCAACCACTCTGTCTATCAACAGCACTAGCAACAGAATCTCCATGTGGTTGTTGTTGTTGTTGTTGTGGCTTGTGTGGTCGGTACTGCTGATTATAGTGTTGTTGGTGGTAGTTGTCGTAGTAGTTGGTCTTGTAGTGGTGCGTGTGTTGCATTGGTGGTGGTGGCTCGGCCGGTGGGTAAGGAGGTTGCCATCTGGTCGACTGTTCAAAAGTGAAATTTAAAAAATTATAAATCCCTTTAAATGATTCTTTTTTAATTTTGAAAATTTCAACGATTACATTATTTTTAAATAATATTTATTTTTAAAAATTAAAGTTTGAAATGTGCAAAGATTACGTTAGAAAGCGCATTGGAGTACATGGACATTTATTCAAGTAGGTATCATTTTAAAATATTATCATCATCATAACCATCATCATCATCATCATCATCATCATCATCATCATCATCATCATCATCACCACCATCATCATTATACCTTATTGCTGAATTCATAGGTATATTTCTTGGCGTCATGATAATCATCTTGTGGAGGCGTTGTCAAGGAGTTGTTGTTGTTGGCAACGGAAGAACTGGTGGTGGAGGACATGGTAGTAGTTGCGGGTATCTTCTTGTATGCGTTGTTGTATTTCTCTGTGTTCTTGTACGCGGATTGGTCGTCTTTGTGAGTCTGTGTAGGTGAAAGTAGTGATGGTAGTAGTAGTAGTAGTAGTAGTAGTAGTAGTAGTAGTAGTAGTAGTAGTAGTAGTAGTAGTAGTAGTAGTAGTAGTAGTAGTAGTAGTACTACACTCACAGATGGTCTGAAGCTCCTGCCATAGTGGGGTTCGTCAAAAGCGTCGGTGTACTGAGGGGAAACCCAAAGTATTTATATACTGAGATAATACTGATGAAATTGAGATATGACCAATCATGAACCACTTAGTTAATCAGTAATTAACTTAATCATTATAATGGACTGTTCATAGTATGAAGGATATCTCATTAAGAAGCAAAGAAATGAATTTAATTAAACAATTAATTGAAAATGTAATTTAATTGAAGTGAGTGATATTAACCTTCTTATAGTCAGGTCTTTGGTAGGGCCTGGCGCCTCCTTCCACGGGAACTGCACTGCCCCTCCCTCCAGCTGTTCTCACACCCTCCCCACCCTCTTCCAACCCTGCATACCTACCACCCTTACCTTCAACTCCCCCACTCCCACCCCCACTCCTAGAATTAACCCCACCACCACTAATACTACCACCACCACCACCACCACCACCACCACCACATGCATCGGCATCAGCAGCATCAGCAGCAGGCAACTTCTCTTCGTCATCGGAGAAAGCGAGTCTCCTCGAATAATCCAGCTGTCCATCCTCCTTGCAGCCCCAACCCCTGCTCGGCAGCCGGTCGAACTCCCTCAACGCCTTCTCCTTCACCACCTTGCCCTGCTCCCATTGCGGCCGGTATGAAGATGGTGCTCCTCCTGATAATGATGATGGTGCTGCTCCTGATAATGATGTTGGTGCTCCTGATGATGATGATGAGGTGGTGGTGGTCATGATACTCGTCTCGCCACTCATTGGCATTCTCATTCTGATGTTGTTGCTGCTGGGGTATCTGTAGTGGTGGGTTGTTGAGAAATTTTAAAATAGAATTTTGTATATGCATTAATATATATTCATGAAAATAAATTTTAAATATATATAAATATGTATTATATTATTTATTATTAACAAAAAACATATTATAAATAAAAATAAATAAATACACATCATGTAGAATAAAGCAAAAAATTAAAGAGTAAAAACTCTAAAAACACAAGACCTCTGTTCATGGCGTGGATATGCAGAACGGAAATGGAATGGGGGATGGAGAGGGGAGTAGGGGAGATAGTGAAGACCCATCTGGGAAGAGGGGGGATTTGAAAGATGAGTGGGTAATGATCTATTTAACAGAGGATTAAATTATGGATTTTATGGATTTATTAAAGAAAGAAATTATTTAAATAATTTATAAAAGGAGGAGATTAATTAATTAATTGTATTTGAGGGTAGCCAATTGATTGACACGACTCACGTGTTGATTGGGTGGGGGTCTGAAGATGGGAGGGGCGCCATCGTAGGGCATCCTCACACCCCCACGGTGACTCATTGATGCTCTAGCAGGGTCGTAGTGTCCATGGAAATCACCCCCCAATCCTCTCCCACCCCCACCACCACCATCCATTTCACCATACCTTGTACCCCCCACTCCTAGACTAATACTACCATCACCCACACCATCATCATCTCCTGTGTGACGATACAGAGCGTCTTGACTTTTGAATTGGGTGTTCCCAGGTGTAGCAGTTGTGGTGGTAGTGGCGGCATCATCTGCCTGAGTGGTGCTGATAGTAGTAGTGGCGCTTTGGAGTGGCCGACCACCACCTTCACGCCAGCTTAGTAGATCTGTGAGAGGGATTGTGATGATGATGATGAAATATAATTGTACAAAATAAGAATATAATTAACGTATTGTATTGTTTTGTAAATACAATTGTATGTTGATAAGATTCTGGGAAATATTTAATAGTTTGTATATAAAAAATTAAAATCCAACAAACTTTGTGGTCTGAGACTTGGAGCTGAATTCAAAAAGCCACCACCACTCAGTTCTTCTTTCTTAAAGGCGCCCACCCTATCATTATCAACACCACCACCACCAGTAGTAGTTGAGGTGGTGGTGGTGGAGGGAATGGGTGGTGCAGTGGTGTTGGGCGTGGGAGCAAGTTCTGGGAAATCGTCTTGGAAATAAAAGCTGCCTGGGATGGGGTGGAATGTTTTGCATGGAAACAATAAATAAACAATGAAATATTATAAAGTAAACCAAAAAAACGATCAGACCCAGCAAAAGCATAACAAACCTTCCCTGTTACTTGCTTGCTTGGGTTTTCCCAATGATGATGAAACAAGGGTGGAAAAGCCCTGAGGCGCCCTCTGTTGGGCCTTTAAATCCACCATGGTGGATGTAATAGGTGGTGATGGTGATGATGATGACTTGGCGTCGTCTTTGCCAGCTACCCACCCCTTGGGTTTCACTGGAGTGGTTGGGGTTTTGATAATGGTGTTAGTTTAATAGTAAAATGAAAATTTGATAGAATAAGCAATAAAAGTAATCCAATTCAATTTAATTTTAATACCCTAATCGACCACACAACCACCAACCACTAATTCCTGATGCAATGGTAGTCAAAGGCTGCATAAGATTGGCGAAGGGAGTGGTGGAGGAAGAGAGGGTGCATGAGGGGGTGCATTGCTCAGTGTTCTGGCTCTTGAGGGAGGGTAGGTGGGCGGGTGGGGGCATGCGTCTGCTCACCCCGACCTTACCCAGCACCTGCAAGCCATGAGGCCTGAAAGACCCTTTGTTGGGAAGATGATGATGGATTAATCCATACATTTGAAACATATAGCTAGATTAGATGGAAATATTTGAAATAAATTTTTGAAGCATTTTATTTAATAAGGGAAGTAGCTGAGGTATATAGATTAAGAAAATAAAAAGTTAAATGAATAAATAACTCAATAATTAATTTTATTTTGCAGAATAATTAATGAAAAGTTAACACTGGAAATGAAGCACAAACCTGAGGCCTTATGGGTCTCGAGAGAGCCCCCCTTGTAGACCTTATTGATCTCGAGGGTGTTGAACTTTCCCTTATTTTTGTCCGACTTGTTTAAAACGGAAAAGGACATCTTGCAACGACGCTCATTGGCCTTCCTAGCTTCTGAGCGTCAGTCTGCCGTTTCAGAAATATTTTTAAAAATGAAAATGCTAATGGCGCGGTTGTTTAAAAATATAATATAAAATACTGGGTGTTTGAACGCTTTGCACACTCACACGTATTTGTAAATTTATTCTTTAGAACAGAAAAGCTCCCTCAGTCCTTTTTTAGATGCCGATACTTTAATGTAGTATTTCGTGCTGTTTTAAAATAAATAAATTTAATCACGATAAAAAGTGTATTCGCCTGCGTATAATAAAAACTTTAAGGACTTATTCCTTTACAGCAAATTAAACAATAACGCAAATTTTATATAAAATGGCGAATTGATTTGAAGCCATAGACTTATAAAACAGAGATTCAAAAACAATAATATAATTTTATTACACTATTTCTTTTAAACTGACAAAAAGTATTGAAGCTGCTATAAACAAATTTTTTAACATTATTTCTTCTCTTAGAAATATTAAATAAAACTACCCAGTGATGGTTTGAATAAAAAATGTCCTAATCTGAAAAGTCTTATATTATAGGACATAAAAAACGAATTTAAATATTATTATATTATATTATAATATATTTTTACTCGTGAAGGTGTTGTGGGAGGAGTAGGCTTCATGGTAGAGATTTCCTCTGATTGTGTTGTGGTGTGAGAAGTATTAAGAAGCTAGTGCTCAAAGTAGATCTAACGGAATGAGTCAGAAGATGCTGATGCTGATGATGAGGATGACGGTGGTGGTAATGATATTGAAGATGGTGCATTTATTATTGCCTTTTGTTTTTATTTTCTAAAATTAAAGTGATAATTTTTGCCTTTATTGAGTTGTAAAACTTTTTACAAGATATTGGAAAGACATTTTTGATTCTATGAGTGAAGTTTTAGAAAAAGATAAATTAAATGATAGCGGTGATATCTATTATTAGTAGCGCAATTAATTATTTAAGAGTTAATTACGTCACAAGTAAGTGATCTCTTGAGCATTTCCTACGAGGAAACTCTTGCATATTTGGCATCTTTCTTGGTTGATATATTAAGTAAAATGTATAAGGCTCATGAAATAATGGGAAAAATAATTAAATGTTTTAAAAGACATGTATGTATGTGTTTTTTTATACTCTTTCAGATTAATTAATTTTTGTATGTTTATGTATTTTTGGATGTATGGAAGATCATACTTTTTCATATGTTTTGCGTGGAGTTTTGATTTTACTATAGAGATGTAAGAATTACAAATTATTTATCAAAATCAAAATATAATTTTTACAAGCTGCACACAATACAATGTAATGAAATACCTGGATAAATGAAACTCTTGAAAGTGTGCGTGTGAAAAGTAGGTTGTGTGTGTGTGTGTGTGTGTGTGTGTGTGTGTGTGTGTGTGTGTGTGTGTGTGTGTGTGTGTGTGTGTGTGTGTGTGTGTGTGTGTGTGTGTGTGTGTGTGTGTGTGTGTGTGTGTGTGTGTGTGTGTGTGTGTGTGTGTGTGTGTGTGTGTGTGTGTGTGTGTGTGGAGATGAAAAGAATGCGTTTATTTAAAGAAAGAAGGAGTGAGTTTGCTTCAATGGAATACTGTTTGATCCCATTTTTAGAATCAAATTCTGGTTACTAATTTTTAGATACTAGTTTATTTTTTAGCTGGTTTTTAGATGTGGATAAGTTTTGGATGGATTATAAATCGTGGATGACTCATTTGCTGCTCTTTTGGATAACAATCCTAGGCTTCAAAAACTCTTACCTTTAAAAATTTAATTTAAATTGAGAGTTTCTCAAAATAAAAATTATTCACAATACAAATGGCTTCCACCACCTCCATCACTTCCACCTTCTTCACCACTTCTGCATTCACCATCCTTTTCCTCCTCCTCCTTCCCACCATCACGCACTGCCAACAACAACAACATCAACAACCACTCGATCTGAGCATCGGGCCCTACTACTACGAAGAAGCGAACGACTGCTACGACCAGCAGCGGCGACCGCAGCAATGCCAGCCAGCGTTCGTCAACGTCGCGTACGACCGTCTCTTCAGCGCCTCGAACACCTGCCATGACGGTGAAGACTTTTGTATCCAGACCGGCAACACCGGCTCCTTCTGCGATGTGTGCCGCTCGGGTTTGGTGCACGCCAGACACCTGACCGACCCTCGCAACAACACCTGGTGGCAGTCAAGTTCGATGCTGATGGGTATGCAGTACCCCGCGTCGGTTAATCTGACCCTCGATCTCGGTGTGTGTGTGTGGGGGGGGGGGAGGAGGGGTGGTTGTTTTGCGGTTAGATTAGTGGGGGGAGGGGCGACAAATTTTGTCGCGGGGGTTTTAGGGTGTAAAGAGGTGAAAACGAAACCATACCTGCTTTGGCGTAAATTATAAATGAGGCTTATAAAGCATTCAAAAAGTATAAGAATCTTAAACTTAAAGTAGTTTGAAAACCTTTAAAGAACAGAGCAGAACTTCATTCAAGATTCTATCAATGTGGTTGCTACTAACACCCATTCACCCATCCCTTCATCCCTTCATCCACCCATCCATCCTTCCATCCAACTTTATCGATCCTTCTTTCATTCCTTGCTAATAGGAGATTTAAAAAAAATGAATCTTGTACTATTTTTTCTCACTCAATATTTTTGTAAATAATGTTCTCTTTCGATTTTGCCGCTGATAAGAGATAAAAATATAAAATAAAAATAAAAATGAAAGTTTTTTTCATTTTTATTTTTATTCTCTCTTCTTTTTCTGGTTGCTTACTCTAATTTAACATTAGCTACACTTACACATACACGCATCACAACAGCCTCTCTTAATCCACATATTTAGTTCACATTTTTGTCTTTCGTTTAAAATAACTTATTTCTAGTGAATATTTAATTTAATTTAATTTTTATTTTCGATTAAAATTCTTTGATTAATTTATTCTAACAATGTATACTATAAAACTTTTAATTGATTTTAATTAATTGTTAAATACTTTTAAATACTACTCCCCTCTTGTTAAAATAAAGTAGTAGTGACCTTAGGGGCTGTAATGATAACAGATTTCTTATCATGTAAAGTCAGACGGGTGGTGATGATGGTGATGACGTGGAAGAAGTGATGATGATGATGATGATGCTGATGATGATGACGATGAGGATGATGGTTTTGATGATTATAGTCTTCCTTAAAAGTATTGTACTCAAGATGGATCAAAGATAAAAATGTACCTAAAAAATATATATGAACCATATTAGACATATCTTAAAATACCATACAAGTCATCATCATCATCATCATCATCATTATCATCACCATCATCATCATTATCAAAACCACCACTAGCACCATTATCAAAACCACCACCACCAGCATCATCATCACCACCACCACCAGCATCATCATCACCACCACCACCAGCATCATCATCACCACCACCACCACCACCACAGGCAAGTCCTACCATATAACCTACATCAGGCTGAAGTTTCACTCTCTCAGGCCGGAAAGCTTTGCTATCTACAAAAGAAACGACCCTGATGGTGATGATAATGATGATGGGGATGGTGGTGATGATGATGATGATGGTGCTGATGGTAATGATTATGGGGATGGTATTGATGATAATGATGATGATGATGATGATGATGATGAGGGTGCTGATGATGGTGGTGATATTATAGATGATATGGGGATGGTGATGATGAGAATGGTAAGTGTTATAACAGGAAAATACCAACTCTGTGTCTCATTTATAATTTGTTTAATCTCTCTCTATCTTGCATCTTTCCTCATTTTCTTCTCTCGTCCTTCATTCCCCACTTTTTCTTTTATTCCTTCACACCCTCACTTCCACCATCACCATCTCACCAGGACCATGGCAAGCTTTTCAGTACTACAGTTCTAGTTGTCTGAGGACGTATGGAGTGAGAGAGAATGAGGTGTTGAGGAAGGGGAGGGAGGATATCGCCCTGTGTGACAACAGACACACCGATACCCTGCCCACATCTGGTTGGGATGGACGGATGGTTTGGTTGGATGGGATGAATGGTTGAAATGGATGGGATGGGTGGGTGGGTGGATGGGGTGATTGGGGAAAACAGAAGGAGATGGCTGGAAGAAACGTAGAGTTTGAGAAAGGGATTCGATGAGTGGTTTAGAATTTCATGGCTACAATTCATTAATTCATGTATCCACCTTCAGATCCTCTCATACATCCTTTTCTCAATCCATCCATCTATCCATCCATGCTTTCATCCATCCATGCATCCATCCATGCATCCATCCATGCATTCATCCATGCATCCATCCATGCATCCATCCATGCATCCATCCATGCATCCATCCATGCATCCATCCATGCATCCATCCATGCATTCATCCATGCATCCATCCATGCATCCATCCATGCATCCATCCATGCATCCATCCATGCATTCATTCATCCATCCAGGGGGTACAGTTGCTTTCTCAACCTTGCAAGGGAGACCCAGTGCCAGGGAATTCAAGACAAACACACCTCTTCAAGTATTACTAATATTACTAGAGTAATATTAATAATAATAATAATAATAATAATAATAATAATAATAATAATAATAATAATAATAATAATAATAATAATAATAATAATAATAATAATAATAATAATAATAATAATAATTGAAATTTAATGAAAGTGAAATAATAATGTAAATACTAATTTTGTTCTTACTCACAATCATTGAGTTATCATTAGTAGCGTCTGTTTTTAATTAATTCTCTCTTACATTACATTCCTCTCTGTTGTTAAGTTCCATTATTATTTTCCTCATCATCATCATCATCGCCATCGCCATCATCATTATCATCACCATCATCATTACCACCACTACTATCATCACCACCCTTCCAGAACTGGGTTACGGCTAGAGAAATCAAGATTACTCTAAACCGAATGAACACGTTTGGAGATGAGGTCATCATCATCATCATCTTCTTCTTCATCATCATCATCACCCCCACCATCATCAGCACTGCCACCATCATCCTTATAATCGTCATCATCACCATCATCGTCATTTGATTGTAAAACTATTGCATGGTAAAAATTAATAAGATTAGATAAATTGTATCACTAATAAATTGTTTAATTAATTAATTAATTACCACTTCATTGATTATAATTACCCAATTAACAGTTCTTCAAGGACCCCAATGTCTTGAAGAGTTACTTCTACGCCATTAGCGACATTGCCATTGGTGGGAGGTGAGGTTTAACTAAAGACCTAATAATAATAATAATAATAATAATAAATAACCTATTTAATAATTAATTAAGTTAATTATCTATTAATATACCCTTCACCCCCTATCACCACCTTTTACCCAATATCACCATTTCTCACCCACAATCACCACCTCAACCCTACCCCCCCTCCCCCCCCCCCAGATGTAACTGTAATGGTCATGCTTCTAGTTGTGATGAGGGTGGATGCCGTTGTGAACACCACACCACAGGGGTCGACTGTGGTGAATGTCTGCCCCTCTACAACTCCAAACCATGGGGCAAAGCTACTCAAGAGGATGCCAATGAGTGCATTAGTGGGTGGTTTTGGGGAGTAGGAAGTGGATGAGTAAAGGATGGGAAGGAGGGGGGGGAAGGTTGGGATAAGGTGAATGAATAAATTGATAGTTTGATAGACAGATGGATGAATGAATTGATTGTTTGATAGGCAGATGAATGAAAGAAATGTTGAAAGCAAGAAAAAATACAGTTTAAAAATTATTTACACTCATCTTTTAAATCATTTTTCTTTAATTTTTTTCATCCATCTCTATTCCCAACTATTATATTTACACTCGTCTTTTACATCTTTAAACGTATTTGTATTTATCTCTATCCCCATCTTTCAATCTCCCACCTCATCTCTTCCTTTTCCTCCTTTACAAACCAATCTTTTTTCCTTTTTCAAAATTCATATCCCTTCTACCCTTCTCTAAACCAATCCCTCCCCACCCTCATACCCTCACCCCAAACCAATCCCTCCCCACCCTCATACCCTTTCTCCAAACAAATCCCTCCCCACCCTCATACCCTCTCTCCAAACCAATCCCTCCCCACCCTCATACCTTCTCCACAAACCCACCCCCCTTCAGAATGTGAGTGTAATGGATTCTCGAACACGTGTTACTTTGATCGAGAGTTGTTTCGGAGGACCGGTGATGGTGGACATTGCACTGAGTGCAACCAGAATAGGTGATGATGATGGTGATGATGGTGATGATGATGATGACGATGATGATGATGATAATGATGATGTGAGGGTGGTCATGGTGATGGTAATGTGAAGAAGAAGATGATGTGAGGGTGGTACGTATTGTTGTGAATTAAAAAACTGAGATTTTATAAATATAAAAAGCGGTGATGATGACGATTAAACTACTATCATTACCACCCAGATTCGGTGCTCATTGTGAGATGTGTGCCGAAGGTTATTACTCACGCACGCCTGAAGAACAGTGCAGACCTTGCGACTGCAATCCAATGGGTGATGATGATGATGATGGTGATGGTGGTGATGATGATGCTGATGGTGATGGTGATGATGATGATGGTGATGATGATAATGATGACAATGATGATGACGAAAATGATAATAATAACCCATTAAAAAAATTCCACTCACCCCCTCCAACTCCTTCAACCCAGGCTCTCGCAACCACCAGTGTGATCTTGAGGGTGTGTGTGCGTGTAAGGAGGGGGTGGAGGGGGAGAAATGTGATAGGTGCCAATCCAACTTTTACGGTTTGGGTCCTAATGGGTGTAGGTTAGTGGAGGTGGAGGTGGTTGGAGTGGTTGGGGGGGTGGGGGGGGGGGGTAGGGTTGAATTGATGGGATGGATGATTGTAGGAAAATATTCCAACCATTTCTACACTCACTTTTTTCACCGCTAAAACCTCTCTCCATATTTTCAATCCTTCAACATTCCCTATCCAACGAAGAGCGTGTGAGTGTTCGGTGGCAGGGAGTCTGAACAACCTGCCGGAGTGCTATGAAGGACGCTGTCGTTGTAAGGAGAACGTCAAAGGAGATAACTGCAATACGTGAGTGTGGAAGAGGAAAAGTGGGTGGAAAGGGTAAGAAGGTGAAATGGAAGAGAAGTAAAAGATGATTGATAATGTGAAAAAAAGAACAAATAAAAACTTAGTGAAACAATACATAAAAAAAGATTTTTTTTTCTAAAAAAAACATGTTATATCATCCTTCTCCTTCTTCATTATCCATCGAATCCTAAACTTTCCACACTCCCCTCTCAACCACACCCCATTTCCTTCTACCACTTTAACCCCCCTAGGTGCAAGAGTGGGTACTATGGTCTAAACGCCGAAGACCCCTTTGGCTGCATAGCATGCCATTGCAATGGCCACTCCCAAAGCTGCCAAACCTCACCTGGATACCACATAGTAACCCTTTCTACTGATTTTGCCCGGGGTTTGTTTGAGTGGAGGGGGGGGTGAAGAGTTTTGGTAGTTGTAATTTGTTTATGATTTTGATGGTTTTGTGTTGGTTTTTGGAGGTTTGGTTAAGTTTAAATAATGTGATTTTTTAAATATTTTTTTTAGAGATTTGCGAATAAATAAATTAATCTACAAAAAAAAATATTTAGTAATAATGGTTAATTACCAAAATTAATCATACACCTGTAAATTAAAAGCATAATTGTTAATCCAGGTGATGGGAGGTGGAAGGCGGTGGATGGAGAGGGTAGAGGTATACCTGTAGTGGTTACTGGCCACTCAATCCAGGTGCCATCATCAAGAGATGCCTATCTGGTCGCTCCTGGTAATGATGATTGGGATGATTATTGTGATGATAGTGGAGATGATGATCAAAATGATGATAGTGATGATGATGTAAAGAAGTTATGATCTCTCAGCACTCCACTACCTCTGCCACACCTCAAACAAACAGTCGAATACTTGGGGGACAAGACGTTCAGCTACAACCTCGACCTCTCGTTCACCCTCCACGACCACAACCAACACCCGCCGAGCCACCATGACGTCATCATCGAATCGTCCAATGGCAGGGCAGTATTCACTTCCTTTTCCTCACAAGGTAACCCCGCCCCCTCTTCTTCCAGCCAATCGTATCGTTTCAAATTGAACGAGGATCCGTACTTCGAATGGGGTCCTGGTCTGAGACATTCTGAGTTCATGGACGTCTTGAGGGATGTCGTCACAATCAAGATTAAAAGTGAATTCTAATTTTATGAATAAATAAATAAATGAATTTGTTTAACGCGTAATTTAAGATTAAAAAAGTTTTTAAGGCGAGTTTTAAGGCGTTTAAATCAGATTGTTTCAATTAAAAGTTGTATATTTTCCTCTTTTGTTCTCTTATTTTAAAAAATAATTAAAATCCAATAAGTAAAATGTATTTATTAATAGTTTAATTTATTTAAATAATCACTTCGCCACAGCTAAGGGCCAGATCAGCAGTTTCAAGTTACAAACGGCTGAACAGGGTTTTGGCCCTCAAATCGCCTACAACGTTGAGAGGTCTGTGAGGGGTGTGGGGAGGGAAAGGTTGGGATCTAAATTGACTTGGGTAGATGTTGGGAGAAAAAGTTGCAATCTGACTTAATAGAAGGAGGTGAGATGTTACGAGTGATCTGGAAAAGACCCTTGTGCTTTTAGTTTTTATTATTTTTTAATTTTTAATTTTTTACAATATTATTATTTCTACACAAAATCCACCACGCCCAAAAAGATGCGAATGCCCGGAAGGGTACGTGGGACAGTTTTGCGAGTCGTGTTCACCGGGCTTCAGACGGCATTCACCGGTCAGAGACGCTCCTTGTGTGCCCTGCAACTGTAATGGTCACTCGGACGCGTGTGATCCTATATCCGGTGAGTGGACATCATCATCATCGGCATGACCACCATCATCATCATCTTCATCTTCATCATCATCATCTTCATCATCATCAGCATCAGCATCACCATCATCATCATCATCATCATCATCATCATCATGACTACCAGGTCGTTGCATATGCAACCACAACACTGTGGGCGAAAGTTGTGAGAGGTGCGCTCCTGGTTTTTATGGAAATGCCCTGAATGGTGAAGATTAAGTTATATTTAATAAATTAAATAGATTCGTACATTTATACGTTTATTTCTTTGGTAATATTTTTCCCATGAAAATTGTGTTGCCGCAGCACACAATCCAGTCATTCTTAAGATATAATTTAGAACGTTTGAAAAATACTTTTATACTTAATTTTAGGTATTAAAAAAGATTACCAAATAATTCATTTTTTATATTAAAAAAATTAAAAAATGAGTTCTTAGGGCTTTAGTATTGTTTCAAACTCAATGCTATTAATTTTTATTTCTTTTTTATGGATACTTATTTTTCAGAGTAACTAAAAACATAAAATTTACTTTTTAAACATCTTAATGTTTAAAATAAAAATTTAAAAGACTATAAAAATTTAAACAAGTAAAAAATCTAATTTAAAAATTATTATAAATAGCTTATGAGTTCAATAAAAAACTCAAGCTGGAAGAAAAGATTGAAAGAATTAAAAATCCATAAATGCGTGACTAATATTTCAAATAAGCGGATTAAAACAATTTATAAAATAGAAAATAAAATGTTAAAAAAACGTAAAAGAGTCTAAAAATAGATATAATGGGAAATAGAAGCAGTTTGAAATGGTGTTGTGTAGTTCGGTCCATGTGATCATGTTGATGATAATGATGTTGATAAAGATGATGATGATGATGAGGAGGAGGGAAAAAATAAATTCTTAAGCTATAAGTTGTAAAGAAAAAAAAGAAAGCGATGGTGAAGATGATAATGATGTTTTTTCAAATATTAAAAAATATGAATAATCGAGAATAATAAGAACAATAAAGTGACAAAAACAAAACCTGCATAGGCCGGCCAGACGACTGCCAAGCGTGTCCATGTCCCAACAGAGGGCAGTGTGAGGTGGCGGGTGGAGAGGTGGTGTGCAAGGAGTGTATGCCTGGTTACGCAGGTTTGTGTGTGTGTGTGTGTGTCTGTGTGTGTGTGTGTGTGTGTGTGTATGTGTGTGTGTGTTTGTGTGTATGTGTTTATGTGTGTGTGTGTGTATGTGTGTGTGTGTTTGTGTGTGTGTGTGTGTGTGTGTGTTTGTGCGCGCATGGCGTCTGCGTGCGTGTGAATATTAATGCCTGTGCTCAACCAAAATTTGTATATGAATTTCAAAAAGCGAATAAAATTTAATTAGATAATATAATAAATTATATAAAACCTGTGATCAGGAAACAGGTGTGAGGAGTGTGCAGATGGTTACTATGGTGACCCACAGGGCTTGCAGGGGGGTAGGAGGGGCTGCCAGGAGTGCAACTGCAATGGAAATATCGACCCCAATGTGCCTGGAAACTGTGACAAGTGGGTGGTTGGGCTGGAAAGATGGGTGGGTGGTTGGGCTGGAAAGATGGGTGGGTGGTTGGGCTGGAAAGATGGGTGGGTGGTTGGGCTGGAAAGATGGGTGGGTGGTTGGGCTGGAAAGATGGGTGGGTGGTTGGGCTGGAAAGATGGGTGGGTGGTTGGGCTGGAAAGATGGGTGGGTGGTTGGGCTGGAAAGATGGGTGGGTGGTTGGGCTGGAAAGATGGGTGGGTGGTTGGGCTGGAAAGATGGGTGGGTGGTTGTGGTAGAACCATGTACCATTTCCACTTTTTCCTTTTTTTACCCCCGGTCCCAACCATTCCCACGCCCCTTTCCCCCACTCCTCTTCTTACATCCAGATGGACCGGCCAATGCCTCAGATGCATCTACAACACAGCGGGAAACAACTGCGACCGATGTCTACCCAACCACCACGGCAATCCCTTAGGAGTTCCCAGGGGGCAGTGCAAACGTGAGTGCTATTGTTTTTGAAGAAATCTAGGAGTTTGAGGTATGTTAGAGAGGAGGGGGTTTAAAGGTTGTTTTCAGGTTGAAAAATTCAAATCAGTTAATCCAATGTTTTTTTCCTTCCATTTTACCCATCTTCACACCGATTTTTTCTTATCATTAATCCACCATATTCTCTTATCAAATCAAATCATTTTAATTTTGACTTTGCCATTCATCCATCCATAAAAACCAGCGTGTGAGTGCAGCAAGGATGGTTCAATGGTGGACGAAAGGGGGGATGTGTGCAACACATACACAGGCCAGTGTCTGTGCAAACGCAATGTTGTGGGTGTGTCGTGCGATAAGTGTGCTGAAGGATTCTGGAACATCCATTCTAGCCATGGTTTGTAAAGGGGATTTAATTTTGTGTTTTTTGGTTTAAATGAAAAGCAAAGAAAGAAAATAAAAATGAAAATTATTTAAAGGGATAAATTGTTACTAAAATGTAGTAAAAGTTGTACAAGATTCATCCATCCATGTTTCAAGCATTAATCTACACTCACGAAACCATCCTACCCCAAACCACCGTCTTTTTCTTAACTAACCCTTAAACCTTCTTCCCACACCTTCCCCCACCCACTCTCCAACCCACCAGGGTGTGAGAGATGCGAGTGTAGTAGGGAAGGATCGACAGAGCCTTCGTGTGACGCTCTGACAGGTGAGTGTGTCTGCAAGGCTGGAGTGGTTGGAGCGAAGTGTGAGCGCTGTTTGCCCGGTCACTTCGGCTTCTCAATGAAAGGATGTACAGGTGGGTGGGTTTTCGCGGGTGGATCGGTTTTATGTAGGGTGTAATAGTGTCAATAAAAAGTTGTTTGAACAAACCAATAAAAAAATACAAGTGATTAACTTATTTAATCTTCAACCTACACATCTCTCCACAATCCATCTCTTTTTTATTGGCAGTTCATTCCAAATTTCTCTCTTTCAACCATTTTCTTCCCAACCCTCTTCTTCTTTCCCCCAACCATCTTCCCCAACATCCATCACCACAACCCACCAGCGTGCGATTGCAACAAAGACGGTTCCGTATCGGCTGAATGTGACGTGGTGACGGGTAGGTGCCAGTGTAGGGAGGGGGTGGAGGGCAGGGCGTGTGATAGGTGCGTCCAGAACAGATATCTGGGACCAGGGGGAACTTGTGTCGGTGCGTTAGGGTCGGCTGTTGTTGTTTGGTTTGATGGTCGGGTCGTTGAGTTCCTTACTTTAAAGCATTTTTTTGTTTTAAATAAAACTTTTTTAACAATTATATTTAATTATTGGAACAATACTTATAACAATTATTCATTTATATATTTAAAAAAATTCTATTGATTTTCTTTTCCCTCTTACCCATCTCCTATCCACTCCCTTCCCTACTCAACAGAATGTCCTGACTGTTACAAACTAGTGCAAGCCTTAGGCGACAACCTAAAACAAAAACTCACCGAAATGAGGGTGTTTGTCAATTACCTCCTTCACGAAAATCACTCACCCCACCCACCCCACCAAGACCACCACCATTTTGAATCTACCCTCCACCACGTTAACTCGACCCTGGTTCAACTGTGGCGAGAGATTAAACATTACAGGGGGGGATACTCTGGGGGAGGTTTGTGGGGGGTTTTGGTGATTTGTGGTGGTTTTTTCGAGATTTATGGTGATTTTTAGGATTTCTTAGTAGTTTTTTAAAGTTTTGTAGTAGTTTAAAAAAGTTTTAAAAGTTTTTGTTGTTTTTTATGGACCTTTTCCCTATTTTTTACTTTCCACCTTCCTTCTTTCTCCACAGCCACCACAGATGAACTCAGTCGAATGCAGAACGAGATTTACGAGTTGATCAGAGCGACCAACACCATCCACGTCACCATATCGTCCTCCGTGATGAGTGGGTGGGGAGGTGGAAGGAGGGGTTTGTGGTTTGGTGTGGTGAGAATGAGGGGATGGTGTTGTGTGGTGGTTGTGATGTGATCACCACCTTCAAAACTGTTATCATTACCATAAAAACTACTATCACCACCATCAAAACTATTATCAACTCCTTCAAAACTACTACTACCACCACCACCAGGATGTGAGGCGGGTAGTTCGGACTTAAACAGAGCCTTGGTCATCATCAACAACATCGAACAAGTCCTGACCTCTAACGAACAAAAGGTTGTGAAGACAATTTATGAAAAATATTCATTCAAATATATATTTAACTGTATAATTAAACTAAGTTTAGCAGATTATTTTTGTGTGAATTCAATTTTTTAAATTCAATTATATTTCTCACCACTCTCATTCCCCTTTCTATTCTCTTCACCCAAGTGCAATTTAGCTTTAATTTAAATTGATTAATGGTTAATTCATAAATAATTCTTATTTGACCCTCTTCCTCTTTTTTTCACCCCCCCCCCCATCAATATTTCTACCTACCAGGTGCAGCGGGAGGGGTTGGTGGCACTGATGAGGGTGTATGAGGCCCAGAAACATCACGGTACCCACAGTCAGGCACTCACCAGGATCGCACACCAAGCCAGGAATATTGTTAAGGAGTAGGTTTCAATTCTAATTAAATTTAAATTAGTTTAATCGAATTAAATTTTATTAGCTGTTTATTTAATCAGATTAATTTGAAAGAGTACGAATCACTAGTTATTCAACAACGACAAAGTTTATTTCAAAAGCCAAGAACACATTTCCAAATTTGTTTAACCCATCCCCTCTCAAACCACGTGGTTGAAGGCTTGAAATGACGTCAGAGAAGATCGAAGAAGTGACCAATGAGGCGTTGAGGAGGTCTGAGGAAGCCCTGCGATTGGCCCAACAGTCACAAGCCACGCCCAATTCCGTCGTCATGGAGATAGATAAGATTAAACAAAAGTGTGTTTTATAAGTAGCCAACTTCACAAAACACCAACTACTCATCTTTTTTTTCAGTGACCTTTCCATTCACTTATTACTCATCCATTCATCCACTCAAACAGCGCACTAAACCCATCTAATCCAAAAAACCACCCAACCAACCCACTCACCCAACAAACCACCAACTAAACCATCCCACCAAAGACTCTCTCAGCTACACCAGAAACACCAAGAAACCAAAGCGATCGCTGAATCAACATCCAACGAAGCCAAGCGGGCTTTCGACCTATCTCTACAGCTCCTCACCACCATCAACTCACTCACCATCCCATCCATCCCGCCCGATGATGAAGCAACTGAACGCAGTTTGAGGAAGATGAGAATGGAGGTAAAATCGATTTTTTGCAGTAGATTTGTTGTTTTTTAAAATACTTTTTCTAAACTATTTTTTTGAAAATTTTATTAATTATTCTGAAATTGCAGGCGGAAAGACTTGAAAGAGAAGCCACAGACTTGGTCAGGGAAAATCAAAAGTAAAAGATTGTTTACTTTTGATTGAATTAATTATATAATATTCTTGAATTTAGAAGCATTTAATTAATTTAATTGTGACTAATTATTTATAAATTAATAAAAATAAAATAAATAATATTATTTTGTTTTTATAGGATCATAAACGACTTGAACTACCATCTGAAGATTGCTAAAGACACTTATAAGAGAGCCATAAGGGAGCAGCAGGTGATGATGATGATGCTGCTGGAGATGATAATGATTATTAAATCTTTCCCCACACAACTGCCTTTTATACCCACTTACCACCATTTTTCATCCATACCCTTGCCCTTTCTACACAGCCCATCCAGCCCCTCAGACCATATCCGCCTTTTCATCATCTCAACTCACCCCCTCTTTTTTCTGAAAATCCATCCATCCATCCACCTACTCCCCAACCCATCTTTCTACCTACCCATTCTTCCGCCCATACACAAACCAACCATCCACTCCCTCAATTTCACTTACCAACCCACCCAAACCTACCCACCCATCCCACCCACCAACCCAATTAACACACCCACCCACCCACCCATCCCACCCACCAACCCAATTGACACACCCACCCACCCATCCCACCCACCCACCCATCCCACCCACCCACCCACCCACCCACCCACCCACCCAAACCCACCCACCAACCCAATTACCACACTCACCCATCCCACCCACCAACCCAATTGACACACCCACCCACCCACCCATCCACTCACCCACCCACCCAATTAACACACCCACCCATCCACTCACCCACCCACCCCTTCCACCCACCCACCCTTCCACCCACCCACCCATCCACCCACCCATCCACCCACCCACCCATCCACCCACCCACCCACCCACCCACCCCTCCCACCCACCCATCCCACCCACCCACCCACCCATCCACCCACCCACCCATCCACCCACCCACCCATCCACCCACCCACCCATCCCACCCACCCACCAAGGTGCTAGAGGAACTTCTGGCAGAGGTGGACTCGGCAAGGGCCCGGTCTATGAATGCCATTCTGGAAGCTGACGAGGCATATAAGAAGGCTCAAAATGATCTGAACACTCTCCAGCGTCGGTGGTGGGGAGGGGGGGGTGTGGGGGGGAGGTGGGGGGGGAAGGGGGGGAGGTGGGGGGGGAAGGGGGGGGAGGGGGGGGGTGAAAAAGGGATGATGGGTGAGAAAATGGGGGGTTGTGGATGAGAACAGAGAGAATTATTGGGGGTGGTAGGGGCTGGAATAGATGGATGAATGGTGGGTTAAGAAATGGAATAGTGGTTTTGGGGGTGGTGGGATGATGCTTCGTGTATGGGGTAGTGATAGGGGGTAAATGAGTGGGAGAAAGAGATAAGGTAGTTATAATGAAAACTTGCCTACCAGGAGCAGTGGAATAGTCGAGATAAAATACAAATGATGTATAATCACGGCTCAGCAAGTTTCTATACGCCATTACAGAATTCGACGAGAAGGTCAGAAGAAGCAAGCGCTTGTCGCAGGAGGCCATGCATAAAAAAGACAAGATTCTAGAGAAAATCAAAGAAGCCGAAGAACTAACTAGCAGGGTTGCAGAAGATTGTGAAAATATTGAGAAATCAAATAATTTATTCAATGACTTTTAAAGAAACTTTGAGATTCTAATTTGTGATTTTTATTTTTCCAAAATAGAAAAAGCATTATGCTTGAAAACTTAGTCATAAATAATAAAACATTTATATATTATAAATTAACTTTTATTAATTATTTAAGAAAATACACGCAATAATAGATTTTAATTGCACACGCCATCTACAGGCGAACCGGAAACTGGCAAATTCCGACCAAGACGCCATAAGATCAAAGCAGGACATCGACGAAGCCGCCAAGATGCTGGAGAAGGCTTTTGAGGTGATGGGGGGAAGGGTGGTGGGAGGGGGGTGGAGGGGAGGGGAAGGGGTGGAGGGGGAAAGGAAGGGGTGGAGGGAGGGGGAGAGCAAGTTGGCTTTTTTATGGGGGTGGTGTGGGTTTTTTGGAAAAGAGGTAGGTTTGATTTGTTTAATTATTATTGTTTTATTATCTTAAAAATTTGTATTGATTATTATTTGTTTTTTTCAAGTTACTAAGAGATATGGCGACAAAGACCAACGTCACAAAGCAACAACTACTGCAGTTTAATAAGCAGTCGTATGAGGTTAAAAAAAATACTTTAAAAAAATTTATTAATAATTAATTTTTTTATATCTTTATAACAATATTAATTAACATTGTAATAACGACGAATATTTATATTATCATTCTTATGTGTTTTTAATTGAATATATGACCGTTAGTTAATCATCAAACTAACCAACCAAATAACCAACCGATTAACTCCCCAATTAACCATCCAAGTAAAAATACAATTAAAATACAATTATAAATAAAATTATAAAAAACCAATTAATCTAGTTCAAGGTGAAGATGAATGAAGTGTTGGCGAAGTTGGATGAGGCTTCAAGAACCATTGAAGAGGATGAAAAGAGGATACAAATGGTGGGTGGGATGATGGATGGGTGGTGGAATTGATGGATGGGTCGTGGGATAAATGGATGGGTGGTGGGATGAATGGATGGGTGGTCAAGTGGGTTCTTACCTTTCCATGAATAAATAATCAAGATAATCTTTTCCCGTATCCTTTCCTCAATCCCATCCATCCATCCTCTTTTCTTCCACTATTTTCCATCCCTTTTCCAATCCATCCCATTCATCCCTTTTCCATCCCTTTTCCATCCATCCCATTCATCCCAATGCAGGCAAATGAAGACTCAGCCCTTGCCCATTCGAAAGCTTTTTACGTTTTAGACTCTTTGGAAAAGTACCGAAAAGAGTTTGAGCGTATGATCAATGAAATAAGTGGGTGATGATGATGATGAAGATGATTATGATGGTGATGATTATGATGATGATGAAAATTATATTTATGATTATTATTAATTAACAGCGGTAATAGAGTTTGGTTGATTTGAATAAAATTGCCTTCGTAAATTTTCAGATTATTTTTTTAGCAGCCACTCAAAAATTCTCCAAATATCCCACCCTAACACCCAAATCACTCTCAACACCACAATAATCCCCCCCCCCACCCACAACCTTACCCACCCCCCACTCACAACCCTACCTCCCCACTCACAACCCTACCCCCCACCAATCACAGAGACAATGGAGGATTACGATGTGGAGAGGATAAGGTTGATGGAGATGAAGTTGAAGCGACTGGAAATGAACTACCAAGGCCAGAGTATGTTCGCTCAGATGCAGGACATGCGGCAGATCAACTTGAGTGTGGGTGCTGGGTAGTTGGTTGGTGGAGGGATGGAAGTAATGATTGTTTAGAGTAGGGGGGTTGTTGGTGAGTTTGGATATATTGGGTGAGAAGAGGTTGGAATCTATTGAATTGGTGGTTGGATTGATTGATCAGTGTGCTTAATCTAGAATTCATTTATACATTTGTTTACCTTATCATCCATCAATCCATCCCACTAGCCACACATCCAGTTACTTCTCAATCCCACCTCCACCCATCCATCCATGCAGTTAAACATCCTTATGGATGAATATGAGGGTCAGATGAACCAGTTACTTCTAGACGTTAAAAACATCGCAGCTATCAACGCCACGATACCCAGAGCGTGTTTTTGGTCCACTAATCTTGAGCCGACTGACCCTAGAATTTATGTTTGAGGATGTGAGGGAGTGGTGATTTAATTTTGGTGATGGTTAGATTGAGAATTGAATGGTGGGATTAAGGGAAAGGTAAATGGATTTGAGATAGTTACTTTGGAGTATTAATGGTGGATTGTGGGAAAGAAACTATTGGGAAAAGCGGTAAAGTGGTAAAATGAGCTGTCTAAAGAATTGGTTTTCATTGAAATAGAATTTATTAGAAAGCGAACATTTAGAGATTCTTTTTATATTTTTATAAATTTTATAAATGTAGTCTCTCTTTTTGGTATTTTAGTCGAATTTAGAATGCTTGAATATAATAATCAGTTCCCATTTAGTGTTTGCTTACTAGTTAAATAATATTTATAAATATTAAATATTTAAGAATTTATACTTTAATGTCTCAATGCATATAACTCAGCTATTTATCGATTTCAGTCTACATTACTGTTTAAAACCGTGATATAACCATTCTGCTTTTAGAAACTCAAAAATATATTTTTAATCATGGAAATTTTGATTTCAAATTAAAAAGTAAATGTTTCATCATTTAAAGTTTTTGCAAGAATAAAAATGTCTCTTAGTCCACTTCTTACATCAAATTGATGATCAATGCAACCTCACATGATCATTATGGGATGGGTGGTGAAATCAATCAATCAATCAATCAAATAGATTTCTATAGCGCTCTTGGCTCAAATTCAAAAGAGCTCGAAAATACATTTGTTAAACAGATATGTCTTCAGATCCTTACGAAAAGTAAATGATGATTTAGAAGTAGTTAAATAAGAAGGTAATGAGTTCCAAATATATGGACCTGCATAATGGAAAGAACGTTTAGCAAAAGAGTTATTAATGGAAGGGATGAAATAATGATTTTGAGTGGATGATCTTAAATTATTTCTATGAGGGCGAGATATTAATGATTTGAGGTATATTGGGGATACTGGGGAGTTTTTTTAATTTAAACATAAAAACACAGATTTTAAATATAATCCTAAATTTTATGGTGAAACAGTGAGATGGGATGAGTTGTGAAAGAAGGATGAAGATGGTGAGTGAAAGACAGTAAAGTAGGAAGAGTATGGTAGTTTACGGAGAAAAGAAGAAGAACGAGCATGTATTTTTTAGAATTTGCCAATGGTTGTTTTCAGCCTCTTAGAGATTAGTGAGAGAAATGTTGAAAGTTCGACTAACTACTTCAATGTAGAAAGATATGTAATGAAATATTTCGAAAGTAAAAATTATCAAACTTTGATAAAAAATGTGAATAATTTCAAAGAAATACGTTTGAACTATTAAGCTATTCGTGATCTTTTCTAAATGGGGACGTGTTGATCGTTTCTTGGCTAGTTTTTAAATAATTTCAGACAGAATATTATTTCAATAATAAATGTAATAAGTTATTTAATAAATTTGAGTGATCAAAAATCGTTTAAAGCATCGTTTTATTGTGAGCGACTCTTATTTAACATAGATTCTATGTCATAAAATTTAGTTTTTTCAATCTCATCATAAACATAAAAAAATAAGTTTATTTTCTACTTTTACAACGTAACTAACTAGCTAAATAAATAAATATATAGAATCTTCAATAAAAACATTCAAACATGACCCTATTAAGCGCCTGAAAACTTGAAAGCTAGAAAATATTCTAGGAACAAATATTATTAATAAATATTAAATTTTAATATCCTATTTCAAAACTTCAGATGAAAATGAGGACGTTTGCATTATCGATGCTGAGTCTAGCTTGCACGGCAGGCGTCTTTTACAACGCCTACTTGCAGAAGAAACAATTCTACCCCTCCATTGTTTATATCACAAAATCCAATTTCAGTATGGCGGTTGGTATTTGCAACGAATTCTATGATTCCTCACAAGATGATAAAATAAAATTGAAACAAAAGTTATAAAATTATTTGGAAATTAACCAAAAGCTAAAAACTATTTATTCCTAAAAAATAAAATAAAACCTAATTAGTCATTTAAACTTTCTCTATTCATTCATTCATCCATTTATCCATCCATCCATCTCTCAGGTCTTGTATCTGCAGGCATTCCTGCTCGTCTTTTTGGCAGCAGGACTTTTCAGGAAGATCTTCTTTGGGCAGTTGAGGGCTGCCGAGATGGAGGTGGTGCTGATGATGATGTGGATGGGTTTATGGGCAGTAATGTAAATATTCAAATAAATTTTATATCCATGTTTTATTAATTAATTTAATTTTTCATATATTTATTTGACTCTGCCAATACGGTTATAAGCTATTTCATCATTACCTCTTTTTGCTTGAACCAGCCAAAAACCACTAATCTACCTCATCAACCACCACAAATCCTACAACCTTGCCCATCCCTCACCTGCAAAACCACCCACTTTACAAAACTCAACCCCAAACCACCCCCCCAACCCCTAACCAACCCCCCAAACTCCAACCAACCTCCCAAACCCCAACCAACCCCCCACCCCAACCACCTACCCAGCACCTGATCGAGAGGTCGTGGTACGCGGTGACCGAAACATGCCTCGCGTTCACGGTCTTCCGAGACGACTTCTCGCCCCATTTCGTCGCGCTCTTCACCCTCCTCCTCTTCACCAAGAGCTTCCATTGGCTCGCCGATGACCGCATTGATTATGTAAGTGGGTCAGGATGGGGCAGGTGGTGGTGGTGATGAAGGTGATGGCGGTAGTATTGATGATATTATAATGAGTGTGGTGGTGGTGATGATGATGAGGGTGGAAGTGGTTATGGTAGTGATGTTATGATGGAAATGATGATAATGATGATGATGATGAATGCACCCATGCAGATGGAGAGAAGTCCCGTCATTTCTGTTCTCTTCCATGCCAGGGCCATTGGTGGGTTGTCTGCTACCCATGCCATTAGCTTTCATCTTTCACAGTACCCTCTTCCACCTCTCCATCCCTCTCAACTCCATCACACCATCTTCCACTTTAGACCACCTATTTTTCTTTTATTTCACACCATTCCTCCTTCACTCAATCTCTTTACTCTTTTTCAACTAAACCCTGCCCTCTTTTTCGACTCAACCCCTTAACCCCGCCCACGCACACAGGTCTGATGTTCGTGTTGTCAATGGTCGACATTTATTTTGTAGACCACGCCTACAACAACACCCTCATAAAGGGTCCATCTGTCCAGCTGGTGTTCGGCTTTGAGGTTGCTGGGCTGAATGGGGTGGGGTGGGGTGGGTGGGGTTAGATGGTTGGGTTGGGTGAAGGTGGTTGGGTTGTGGTGATGGGGTTGGATGAGGTTGTTTTTATTTTTTTCTTGGAGAGTTGACCATCCAAGCTCCACCCACAAACCACAATGCAACAAAGGATCATCCAATCACGCATCACCATTTACCTAACCAATCATCACCAACCAATCCCAACTCAACCAATCCCATCAACCAATCATCACCAACCAATCCCAACTCAACCAATCCCATCAACCAATCATCACCAACCAATCCCAACTCAACCAATCCCATCAACCAATCATCACCAACCAATCATCACCAACCAATCATCACCAACCAATCATCACCAACCAATCATCACCAACCAATCCCATCAACCAATCCCATCAACCAATCATCACCAACCAATCATCACCAACCAATCATCACCAACCAATCATCACCAACCAATCATCACCAACCAATCATCACCAACCAATCATCACCAACCAATCCCACCAACCAATCATCACCAACCAATCATCACCAACCAATCATCACCAACCAATCATCACCAACCAATCATCACCAACCAATCATCACCAACCAATCATCACCAACCAATCATCACCAACCAATCATCACCAACCAATCATCACCAACCAATCATCACCAACCAATCATCACCAACCAATCATCACCAACCAATCCCAACCAACCAATCATCACCAACCAATCATCACCAACCAATCATCACCAACCAATCCCAACCAACCAATCATCACCAACCAATCCCAACCAACCAATCATCACCAACCAATCATCACCTAACCAATCATCACCAACCAATCATCACCAACCAATCATCACCAACCAATCATCACCAACCAATCCCAACCAACCAATCATCACCAACCAATCCCAACCAACCAATCATCACCAACCAATCATCACCAACCAATCATCACCAACCAATCATCACCAACCAATCATCACCAACCAATCATCACCAACCAATCATCACCAACCAATCATCACCAACCAATCATCACCAACCAATCATCACCAACCAATCCCAACTCAACCAATCATCACCAACCAATCATCACCTAACCAATCATCACCAACCAATCATCACCAACCAATCATCACCAACCAATCATCACCAACCAATCATCACCAACCAATCATCACCAACCAATCCCAACTCAACCAATCATCACCAACCAATCATCACCTAACCAATCATCACCAACCAATCATCACCAACCAATCATCACCAACCAATCATCACCTAACCAATCATCACCAACCAATCATCACCAACCAATCATCACCAACCAATCATCACCTAACCAATCATCACCAACCAATCATCACCAACCAATCATCACCAACCAATCATCACCAACCAATCATCACCAACCAATCATCACCAACCAATCATCACCAACCAATCATCACCAACCAATCATCACCAACCAATCCCAACTCAACCAATCATCACCAACCAATCATCACCAACCAATCATCACCAACCAATCATCACCAACCAATCATCACCAACCAATCCCAACTCAACCAATCATCACCAACCAATCATCACCAACCAATCATCACCAACCAATCCCAACTCAACCAATCATCACCAACCAATCATCACCAACCAATCATCACCAACCAATCATCACCAACCAATCCCAACTCAACCAATCATCACCAACCAATCATCACCAACCAATCATCACCAACCAATCCCAACTCAACCAATCATCACCAACCAATCATCACCAACCAATCATCACCAACCAATCATCACCAACCAATCATCACCAACCAATCATCACCAACCAATCATCACCAACCAATCATCACCAACCAATCATCACCAACCAATCATCACCAACCAATCATCACCAACCAATCATCACCAACCAATCCCAACTCAACCAATCATCACCAACCAATCATCACCAACCAATCATCACCAACCAATCATCACCAACCAATCATCACCAACCAATCATCACCAACCAATCATCACCAACCAATCATCACCAACCAATCATCACCAACCAATCATCACCAACCAATCATCACCAACCAATCATCACCAACCAATCATCACCAACCAATCATCACCAACCAATCATCACCAACCAATCATCACCAACCAATCATCACCAACCAATCATCACCAACCAATCATCACCAACCAATCATCACCAACCAATCATCACCAACCAATCATCACCAACCAATCATCACCAACCAATCATCACCAACCAATCATCACCAACCAATCATCACCAACCAATCCCAACTCAACCAATCATCACCAACCAATCATCACCAACCAATCATCACCAACCAATCATCACCAACCAATCATCACCAACCAATCATCACCAACCAATCATCACCAACCAATCATCACCAACCAATCATCACCAACCAATCCCAACTCAACCAATCATCACCAACCAATCATCACCAACCAATCCCACCAACCAATCATCACCAACCAATCCCACCAACCAATCATCACCAACCAATCCCAACTCAACCAATCATCACCAACCAATCATCACCAACCAATCCCACCAACCAATCATCACCAACCAATCCCACCAACCAATCATCACCAACCAATCCCAACTCAACCAATCATCACCAACCAATCATCACCAACCAATCATCACCAACCAATCCCAACTCAACCAATCATCACCAACCAATCATCACCAACCAATCATCACCAACCAATCCCAACTCAACCAATCCCATCAACCAATCATCACCAACCAATCATCACCAACCAATCCCAACTCAACCAATCCCATCAACCAATCATCACCAACCAATCCCAACTCAACCAATCCCATCAACCAATCATCACCAACCAATCATCACCAACCAATCCCAACTCAACCAATCATCACCAACCAATCCCAACTCAACCAATCCCATCAACCAATCATCACCAACCAATCATCACCAACCAATCCCAACTCAACCAATCCCATCAACCAATCATCACCAACCAATCCCAACTCAACCAATCCCATCAACCAATCATCACCAACCAATCATCACCAACCAATCCCAACTCAACCAATCCCATCAACCAATCATCACCAACCAATCATCACCAACCAATCCCAACTCAACCAATCCCATCAACCAATCATCACCAACCAATCCCAACCAACCAATCCCAACTCAACCAATCCCATCAACCAATCATCACCAACCAATCCCAACTCAACCAATCCCATCAACCAATCATCACCAACCAATCCCAACCAACCAATCCCAACCAACCAATCATCACCAACCAATCCCAACTCAACCAATCCCAACCAACCAATCCCATCAACCAATCATCACCAACCAATCCCAACCAACCAATCCCAACAACCAATCATCACCGACCAATTCTAACCAACCAATCCTAACCAACCAATCCCAACCAACCAATCGCAACTCAACCAATCCCAACCAACCAATCACCATATAGTACGCCATCCTGATGACGATGGTGGTGCAGGTGTTTGTCAAGTACGTCCTGCACACGATAGACCTGCACAGGAATGTGCCGTGGGAGAACAAGGCGGTGTATTTGCTGTATCTGGAACTCTTGATGGGTGCTTTGGGGGGGGGGGGGGTAGGGGCAAGGGAAGGGAAGGAGGGGGGGTTTGTGGGTTGTGGGGAAGGGGGGTTTGTGGGTTGTGGGGAAGGGGGGTTTGGGTTGTGGGGAACGGGGGTTCGTGGGTTGTGGGGGTAGATGGTAGGGGGGCGAGGGCGGGTTTATTAATGATGAAGGGGTGTCGATGTTGTCCGTTCACCATCAACTAAAGCATCTAAAACCAAAAGCTCACACCATTTCCCACTATCATTTGTAACAATACTTCCGCTACCATCATCATCACCACCTTCATCATTATCACTACGCCCACCATCATCATTATCACTACCTCCACATCATCATCACCACCACCACCACCACCACCATCATCAGGTTTCAGTAAGGTAGGCTTGTACTTGTTGTTCCTGGTGATAATGATGAAAGTACACACCTTCCCTCTATTCGTCGTCAGACCCATGTACCTTACAGTCAGGTGAGGGGGGGGGGATAGGTGGAGAAGAGGTAGGGGGTAGTTAAGATAGGTGATGGGGGGGGGGGTTAGGTGGAGAAGAGGTAGGGGGTAGTTTAGGTAGGTGAGGGGGGGGGGGAGTTTGGATAGATAGGGGATGTTGGTTTGATGGCAATAATAATAATAATATATATTAGCTTTGCTCTTAAATGTTTTAAATAGACAAAACCTTAAAAATTTTCTACCCAACACTTTTTCTTTCTCATTTCTATCCATCCCATCTCCATCCTTTCTACCATCTACCCTTCCATCTTCCACCATCCAACTCCATCCTTCCATCCAACCACCATCCAACTCCACCCTTCCATCCAACCACCATCCAATTCCACCCTTCCATCTCCACCCTTTCTACCATCCACCCTTCCACCTTCCACCACCATCCAACTCCACCCTTCCACCTTCCACCACCTCAGGGAGTTCAAGAAGGCCTTAAACGACGTCTTCATGTCGCGCAGAGCCATCCACAACATGAACACACTGTTGGTGCTCTCTGCTTGTTGTGGTGTTGTTGTGTTGTAGTGTTGTGGTGTTGGTGCTCTCTGTTTGTTGTGGTGTTGGTGCTCTCTGTTTGTTGTGGTGTTGTTGTGTTGTAGTGTTGGTGCTCTCTGTTTGTTGTGGTGTTGTTGTGTTGTAGTGTTGGTGCTCTCTGTTTGTTGTGGTGTTGGTGCTCTGCTTGTGGTGGTATTGTTGTGTTGGTGCTCTCTATTTGTGGTGTTCTGGTGGTGGTGATGTGCTTGTTGCTGTTGTACATAAACGCCCCCTTTCCACTTCTCCACCACCACACCAACAACCAGCACACGCCAACCACGACAACAACCCAACGACCACGGCCACCACCACCACACAGGTACCCAACGGCCACCGAGGAAGAGCTGCGACAGGGCGACAACGTTTGCATCATCTGTCGCGAGGAGATGGGCGGCGCTGGCAGCGGTCCCTCCAAGAAACTACCCTGCAACCACATCTTCCACACCACTTGCCTACGCTCGTGGTTCCAACGCCAGCAAACATGTCCCACATGTCGGCTCGACGTCTTCAGGACCGCCACTAACGCTAGGAATTTGCGGCCGCAACAACAACCGCCACAACAACAACAGCCACAGCAACCACAACAGCAGCAACCACAGCCACCTTTTCCGTTACAGCGTGGCATGGAGCAGTTTAACCAGTTCTTTCAGAGTTGGTTTTTTATATTGATTTATTTATTATTTTTTATAAATATTCATTTATATATATTTTATTAATATTTTTTCATTTATCGATTTTTCATTATTTCTAGTATATATAGTTATATTTTTTTATATAATTCGATAAATTGTTACTCCATTGATTGACATCACCACCACAGATATCTTGGCTCAACAACAACAGCAACCAGTCCATCAAGCACCACCACCACCCACCTCCACCACACCACAATCCCCTCCCCTCCAAACCCCTCCACCACTATCCTTCCCTCCTCCTCCTCCACTTCCTCATTTCAGTCCTCCATTCTTCATGCCTTTCGGAATGCCGCCACCTCCTCCACCTCCTCCACTACTAATGTCCTTCCCCTACCTCCCCTCCATGCCCCCTCCAATGGTCTTGGGTGACAGGTTATCATCGTTGAGTGATGAGGAGGTGAGGTTAATGGAGGGGGAGGGTCGCAGGGCGGTCGAAGCGAGGATAAAATGCCTCACAGACATTCAAACACTCCTCTCGGCAGCCCTAACTCACATGCAGCATTACCTCCAAGCCGTCAACACCACCCCTCCTCCTCCCTCCTTCAATCCACCATCCACCACCCATCCATCGCATGCAACTGCAGGCGGTGTGTCTATGGGTGGCACACCACCTCAAGAACCACCATCACAAAATGGTGCTGCCAATATGGCTTTTGCGTCGTCTTTTGGACCCCAGACTTCCGATCCCCTGCAAGGAATTTCGAATACTTTTGGAAATTTTCAAAACGAACCCTCATCATCATCATCAGCACTATCTTCGTCACAACCATCATCATCATCTTCTTCGTTTTCCTCATCATCATCATCACCGCCTATGTCATCTACTTCAAGACTAATGGATAATTTTACTTCGAAAGACAATTCAAGTGTAACTCTTAGAAAGAATACTACTACTACTACTACTCTTGCAAATAATACTACTACTGCTACTACTACTCCTACTACCACCACTACTCAAACCCCCGATCACAACAAGCTAGAATAGTTCCAAAGTGGGATGGTGTACACATTGAAAAGTTTTTGTAAGAGTTTTGGAATGATTCCTTTTTGTAAAGTTTATTTATATTAATGAAATTAATCATTCTAGTTTCACATACTTTTTGATATAATTATTTTATTACTTTTCTAATGTTCACTAGATCAGTTTTCTTAAGAAAAAAAATCCCCTATTCTATTTTGTTAATTGCAAATATGTACTATTATATTTATTGATAAAAATTCTTTTTTCCCATTTAATATTTGTTATGTTTGAAAATGGCTTTAAATTCCAATATAATTACCAATCTCAAAATTAAAAATAGTATCTTTCACAGTCTTCAATAGCTCTACTAGATATTTAATAGAACTTGACATCTTCATAAAGGTATGAAAATATAGATTGATTGGATATGGGTTAATTTTGTGTTAAAATTCAAATGATTCTTTAATAATCCAATATTTGCTTATAATTGCAACCGTTTTGCTTCAATAAAATGATTTTTCTGTAAGCCAATTTAATAGTACCAAGCATTTTTGAACAGAAACATAAACATCTAAAAAGTACTTTAACCAAAGTTAATGGAGATTATATTGAAATCAATGACATTATCATAATTATTTATAAATCAATAATATTATAATAATTAACTATAAATCAATAATATTATAATAACTAACTATAAATCAAAGACATAATTATAATGATCTATTAATGATAAATTACTTTATTATAATTAATAATATATCTGTGACGTCACGAAATCCATGGCGACTGCCTGAAGGTGCGCATGACGAAAGAGATCTTGCGGTTCATTTCGGAGTTGTAGATACGTCTGCATCTCTCCAGGTTGACTCTCTTCCGCAACTGGTATGGCTTCTCGTAGTACATTTGCCTCCTAGCTCGCTCTATCACTTTGTCGCTTCGCAAAATCCTGCGAGTTTAATTATTACAATTTAGTTTATGAGTTTAGTATTTGTTGGTGCAAATTGTAAATAGAGTTTAATAACTTTAGTTTTCATATTTTGCAGTTTATTAGAAGAAATTCCATTTACTTGTCCAAGGCTTTATAGGCGGTATCTACATCATTATTTCTCACTAAAATTGTTCGTGCAAAAAATTTAGCATGATGAGCCATATTTGGAGTATATTTCAATAAAAAATTTGCTAATTATAAAAGGTTAAATTTTTATTAACGCTCACAATGAAATTACAAAAATATTAATTAAAAATAACGATATTAAACTAAACTAAATTTTTTAATTAGTAGACCATAATCCTATTTTGTTAGTTATAAAAAAACCATAGTATCCAAAATAGTTTTTCCCTGTTGTTGTTACACTATCATCGATCATCAAAATTGTAAAATAATTCTATTTATTCAGTCCATAAACTGGAATTAAAATGGCGGATGCTTTAAGCGTTTTACGGCAATATTACATTGATGGAAGATTACATGAGATAATCGAGAAAGAAGACAAGATCATTTTTGGAGATTTTGCATGGCCCAAAACTGCAAAGACTAACTACCTCATCTACAGGTCAGATCAAAATACTCAATCTATAGTTAATTGATTTCTGTGATCGTTATTGATTTTTCAATAAAGTTTAGTTTCTAGTTAATCTTATTAATCTGACAGTTCCAATCTAGACTAAAAGCTCTAATATACCTGAGTTTAAGAGATAATTTTAAAATTATGATCTTCAATATGTCAGGACTGGCAAAGATGGCAAGGAGAAGGAGTATTACACACTTGACTGTATTCTTTTCCTCTTAAAAAATGTCGCTCTGGTTCATTCTACCTATGTCAAGCAAGCTGCAGTAAGAACTAACATTTCAAAATTATTTTAAATTAAAAATATTCACCTAAAATCTCTAATAATATATATTAAATTAAATCTATTATATCCATCAAACAACTATCTGTTTTAAATTAAAAAATATTTTTGAATTAATCAATTGATTCCCACCCAAATTGACTTTTTTCATAGACCGAGGGGGTGCCAGTGGTTAGGAGACCTGATCGAAAAGATCTTTTGGCCTATCTGAAGGGAGACTCATCTGCCAATGTCGACAAGACAGCCCCTCTCGAGATGTCCGTGCAGAGACCTGTGCAGAGTGAGTGGAGTTTACTAAAACTTATCAATTAAATTGTATTTTATTTAATAAGTATCTAATTACATGTTATTATTATTAGTATTAAATGTAATTCAATTATTATCTCATTAGATTTTAAATATTAATATAATTACCTACTCAGTTCAATTATAACTCCTATAATTGAATTTTAATTGAGCTATTAGTTAATTAAAGGCTAATTGACAATCAGTGAAGAGGTCAGCAGACGAATTGAGGGATGGTGATCAAGACAAGAGACCCAGACTTGAGGTTGCTAACAGTTTTGACATTTTTTTTACTTTGTTTAACCACTTCTTCAACCAATCTTTACTCTTTATACCATCTCCAACCATTCTCAACTACACCCACCCTCCATTAAAACTATCCACCACATACCTTTTTTCACCCTCCACCACCACCCTCCACCACCACTTTCCACCCACCACCTCTACCCACAACCCTCCACCACCTCTACCCACAACCTTCCACCACCTCTACCCACCACCCACCACTTTCCACCATCACCCTTTTCCACCCACCACTTTCCACCTATTTCCACCCACCCTCCACCACCACCACAGGAAGCAAACCTCCAGAAGCAGCGTGACCGACTCGAGATGAAACTAAACGCCCCATCCATGGAAGCCTCCATCATCTCCAACATCGCCACGTAATCATCATCATCACCACCATGATAATCACTATCATCATCATCATCATCATCATCATCATCATCATCATCACTTTCATCATCACTACTATTCTTTCCGTCATCATCAACTTTTTTATGATTATCGAGATGATTTTTCTCATCAATATTTTTGTCAAAAGCATCATCATCATCACCACCACCACCATCATCATCATCATCACCACCATCATCATCACAACCATTCCCACCACCATCATCATCATCACCACCGTTCCCACCACCATCACCACCACCGTCATCATCACCACCACCATCATCATCATCATCACCACCATCATCATCATCACCACCACCATCATCATCATCACCACCATCATCATTATCATCATCACCACCGTTCCCATCATCATCATCATCACCATTCCCACCACCATCATCACCATCATCATCATCATCACCACCACCACAGCACCATCATCACCACCACACCACCATTATCACCATCACCACCACCATCACCACCACCATCATCATCACCACCATCATCATCATCACCAGCACCATCATCACCATCATCATCACCACCACCACCACCACAGCACCATCATCACCAGCATCATCATCATCATCACCACCATCACCATCATCACCACCACCACCATCATCATCATCACCACCACCACCACCATCACCACCACACCATCATCATCACCACAGCACCACCACCATCATCATCACCACCACCACCACCATCACCACCACACCATCATCATCACCACAGCACCACCACCATCATCATCACCACCACCACCACAGTGACTCGGGCCTCACAGAGAGCATGTCGATAGAGACGATAAGTGCCATCAAGGCGAAGATCATCGCGAGGAAGAGGACTACTATCAAAGGTGGGAGGAGGTGGAAGGGAGTAGGGAGGTGGTGGGTGGAAGGGAGGGGGAGGTGGAGAGGAGGGAGGTGGTGGGGAGGTGGAAGGAGGAGGGAGGTGGTGGGAGGAGGTGGTGAGAGGAGGTGGAAGGGAGGAGGTGGGAGGAGGGCTTCTTTGTATTTGTGGGGAGGAGGGCTTTTTTTGTATTTGTGGGGATTGGTAGGGTGGTGGGAATAAGGTTTTTGAAGTATTTTGAGGGAAAGAGGGTGTCAGGGTGCTGGTGGGATGCATTGGGAGCTTTAGTAGGCGGGTGTGTGAGAAGGAGGGGAATATCCAGTGCTGATAATGATGATAACAATGAAATACGCATAAAATAAATCATCACCACCACCACCACCACAACGAGCAGGGGACGACGGGCTGGGGGAGGGGGGGGAGGGCAGGGGTGATTACGAGGGGGAGGCCATCAATGACGTCTTGAGCAAGGAGAGGCACTGGAGGGCCCGACCCGCCATCCTACAGAGCCCCTTCAAGGTGCCCCATCATCGTCATCATCACCACCAAAAAATATCAATCATCATCATCAGCATAATGACAATCATTAACATCAGCATAATGACAATCATTATCATCAGCATAATGACAATCATCATCATCAGCATAATGACAATCATCATCACCACCACCACGACGACAGGAATTCTCAACAAACATCTTTGCAATCCTGCACTCGATCAGACTGCGAGAGGAGGGCGACCTCAAAAAGTCGCTCGACCACCACCACCACCCCTCCGCCACCAACCCCGCCACCAACGCCATCTTCAACGCCAACAACAACACACTTCAAAGCGTCAACAACAACAACAACAACCATCCCAACCTCAACAACCACCAACAACAACAACAACAATCAGCACCTGTCGGCTACAGTCGATACGACCAAGAGAGGTTCGGACACAACCGGGATGAGGAGGGATTCAAGATCGACACGATGGAAACGTTTCACGGTCTGACTCTCAAGTCGGTGACCGAGGGCGTCTCGACCAAGAAGAACCAAGCCCCATTCTCCACCGCCAACAACAACAACAACAGTCTTAGTAATAGTAGTAGTAGTAGTGTTGGTGCTTCTGCTGCTGGTGGTGGTGGTGGTGGTAGTAATAGTATTGGTGGTGGTGGTGGTAGTAGTAGTAGTGGTAGTGGTGGTGGTGTTGGCAAGAATGTAGTTGTGCCTGTGAAGGTGCCAGTGATACAGAAGAGAAGTTGGTTTTTCTTTTGGAAAATATTAAAAATAATAATATTTTTATTTATATTTTAAACATTATTATTACTCTTCTTTAATCATTATAAGTAATAATATTAATTCTTTTTTGGTTTTAATGATTCATTGTTCCCACAAAAATTTGATAAACCACAATAAAACTTCAAAGAACCAAACTAACCACCCCTTCCCTTCACCACCACCTTCTTCCCTCCACCACCCCCTTCCTTTCACCACCCTTCTCCTTCCATCACCCCTCTCCTCCCTCCACCACCCCCAACAAAGGCTCCAAGACGCCCATCATCATCATCCCCGCCACCAGCACCTCACTCATCACCATGTACAATGTTAAGGAACTGCTGCAAGACTATAAGTACGTGTGCTTGTGTGTGTGTCTGTGTTTTTGTTTGATGATGATGATGGTAGTAGTGATGATGACGATGATGACGAAGATGAGGATGATGATGATGATGGTGATGAATATGGCGGTGATGATGATGATGATGATGATGGCGATGACTCACAGATTCGTCAGCACAGACGAGAAGAAGGCCTCAGGGATGACGAGAGAGAACGAAGTTGGTGATGATGATGCTCAAATTCATTCATCCATCTATTCATTCATCCATCTATTTATTCATTCATCTATCCATCCATTCATCTATTTATCCATCCATCTATTTATTCATCCATCTATCCATCCATCTATTTATTCATCCATCTATCCATCCATCCAGGTGGTCATCCACAGAACTCGACCTGGATCGATTTCGATCCCATTCAGGGTGATCGACAATCCACTGAAGCTGAATCCAGAAGATTGGGATAGGGTGGTTGCTGTCTTCGTGCAGGTGGGTGGGAGGATGATGGGTGAGATGATGGATGGGGGGTGGTTGATGGGAGTGCAGGTGGGTGGGAGGATGATGGGTGAGATGATGGATGGGGAGTGGTTGATGGGAGTGCAGAGGGATTTTTTATCCACTCCCTATTTAAAACCATCCATTTCACCATTAAATTCTTGTCTCCTCAACCACCTTTCAACTCAACCACCTTTCCTTCACATCCACTCCACCACACACCACTTCCACCCACACCCTCACATAACCTCCACCCACACCCTCACATAACCTCCACCCACACCCTCACATAACCTCCACCCACACCCTCACAGCACCTTCACACCACCAACCCCCACCCAAACTCCACTTGCCACTCCATCAAAAGACCCTACCTCTCCAACCCAGGGCCCTATGTGGCAGTTCAAGAAGTGGCCTTGGGGTGGCAATCCCGTGGAGATCTTCAGCAAGATCCAGGCATTCCACCTCTACCTACTCGACCAGTCGTTAGATGCCAATATTAGGTGGGGTCGAGTTGGGAGGGCGTTATGGTGGATAGTGGGGCGTCATGGTGGATGGTGGGGCGTCATGGTGGATGGTGGGGTGTTATGGTGGATGGTGTGGTGTTAAGGTGGATGGTGGGGCGAGTTGGGAGGGGGTTATGGTGGATGGTGGGGCTTTGGTGGCTTGGGCCAAAGAGTGAACGGAGGAGGAGGTTAGTGAATGGCTGGGTGGTCATTTTGGTCATGAGAGGGCAAAATTAGTGGGGGGTGGGGGGTTAATCACTCACCTCCACTCATCCACCCACCTCCACTTCTCCATCTCCACTCATTCACCCACCTCCACTCCTCCACCTCCACTCATCCACCCACCTCCACTCCTCCATCTCCACTCATTCACCCACCTCCACTCACCCACCTCCACTCCTCCACCTCCACTCATCCACCTCCACTCCTCCACTCATCCACACAGAAAGTGGTCAGTTCACCTTCTCGGTCTGAATCGACATCGGCGTCACCTCGACAGGGCTTGCTTCATGTCCTTCTGGGATGTGTTGGATAGGTGGGTGGGTGGGTGGATGAGTGGGTGGGTAGGTGGATGGATGGGTGAGTGGTTAGGTGGGTGGGTAGGTGGGTGGGTGAGTGGCTAGGTAGGTGGGTGGGTGGGTAGGTGGGTGAGTGGGTGGGTGGGTGGGTGGGTGGATGGGTAGGTGGGTGGGTGAGTGGGTAGGTGGGTGGGTGAGTGGGTAGGTGGATGGATGGATGGGGTTGGTGAGTTGGTTAAATTTTGAAGGGTGAGTAGGTTGGTGGTTGGGTAGGAAGGTAGGTGGGTGGGGTGAATAGGATGGTTGGGTGGGGTGAATAGGATGGTTGGGTGGGGTGAATTGGGTAGGTGGGTGGATAGATAATATTATTATTCTCAAACCACCCAGACACATGGCGGGAAACAAGGCCCATTTAAGGTTCTGAAGAAATTGAATTTCATCATCATCATCAGCATCATCACCATTAATCTCCAAATAACGACAATTAAGATTTATTGAATTAATATTTAAACTTATTTTCTATTTCAAAATTATTACTACTTAAGTTTTATTATTATTAATATTGTTTTTATAGAATTATTGAAAGACTATTTTTTGTTTTATTTTGACTCATACAAATTTTCTGATCCTTATTTTTGTATATGTCGCAGAAACTTTTAAAGAATTTAATTCTTCTTAATAAATTCTATAAAAAGTTTATTTAATAGCTAAACTATACATTATTTAAAAAATATTTATAATAGTTGTAGCAGTTATAGCAGAACTAGTACAATTATTACTAGAAGTATGTTTAGTAGTAGTAGTAGTAGTAGTAGTAGTAATAGTAGTAGTAGTAGTAGTAGAAGTAGTAGTAATAGTAGTAGTAGTAGTAGAAGTAGTAGTAGTAATAGTAGTAGTAATAGTAGGAGTAGTATTAGTAGGAGTAGTAGTAGTATTTAAAATAATAATGTATTTGAAACAGTTTATTTATAGAAATCATACATTTGCAATGAGTTGTAAAGTGTGGGAGAAAAAAAGTAAAAATAAATACTTTAAAAAATGTATTGAATAATAAATTATTTTGATTTTTATAATTATAAAGAGTTTTAAAAAGGATTTAAAAGCGGACAGAGTTATAATAATAAATAAAAATAATTTATTAAATAATTTAAATTTTTAATAAAAGAAATAACAGCAGAAATAATGAAAATACTACTACTACAGTAGCACTACTGCTAGTAACAATAAAAATTAAAGATAATAATTAACCTGTCAATAAATCCATTAGAATTAATTCAAATGAAGAATTCAAAGTGTCGATACGTAATACCAAGACAGCGCTATAATAATAATGATGGTGATAGTGATCATTAAAGTTTTTTTTATGAAAATGATATTAAATAGTTGTATCTAATAATTAGGTTAATAATACCAATTAAATATGATTAAGAAAAAAATTATTCATGGTCTTAATTAAAAAAAGAATAAAAAATCGAACTAATTTAATTACCTATAAAGATTGATACTTCTCTATAATTAAAATTTAAAATATAATAATAGTGCTGGAATAATTAGAAAGTTCTAAAATAAAATTTATGTAGAGCTCATTTTATATCGAATCTATCCAAAGGTTCAGAGGTATGGATTGCTAAGACAAAAACATTTAATTCTGATTTATTTAATAATTTAACAACTATTTATATTAATTATTTAATATTAAAATTAACTTTTAGATATAGAAGAATAAACTTATTATATTTAAACGTTACGCAAATGATTTTGCAAAGAATGTGTGTTTGGATATTCTGAAAAGGTGCACATTTATAATAATATTAACCTAAAATAATTGAATTACAATTTCTTTAAAATTATGAAATAATTCCACACATACTTGAATTAATTCAATCTATTAAAAAAAATTTATGACAGATTTAATGATAGTAAAAATAATAACTTCGCACACAAAAAGCAAACAAAAACTTAGCGTTTGAAAAAAATATAACAAAAAAACTTTAAAATGGCGGGAAAAATTATTCTTAGACGCGAAAACCCCAAAAATGGCGCCAAAACAGAAGAGGAAAGTTGATTGAAGATGCAAGCAAGGAGATTTTCATCAGCATTAAACTACGAAACAGATTCATCTGGATTAATCATCTAATTAAAATTAATTTAAAATATTAATTATTATTAAATTTAATTCTACAAAAATTAAAAATTGTTTTTTAAACATAAACATAAAACAAATATTTTATAATGATTTAAAAGGGATGTGGTTTAAAGGTGTGGAGATAGTGAGAATCTAATAATAAATGAAAAGTGAATTCGAATATTAAATTTGAAAATGTCTATAACATTTCAATGTTATAGACAATATTTCATATTATTATTGTAATGAATAATCATTTCTAAATATCATTATCATAACTACTATCTCTACATATACCTCTTTAATCGCCATTATCAACATCATTTTAGTATCATTTTTTAAATCGTAAAAATAATTTTATCAACAAAAAACATACAACACACAAACTATATATATATTTATATATAACGAAAATAAGACAGTTTGAGAATTACTCTTTTTAAAAAGTTTATTTACATTTTAATTAAATTAAATTAACCAATTAAGAAAGTTAATTTTAAAATGAAACAATAAGCCGAGAGTCAATTTGAAAGAATAAGAATTAATGTCAGCTTCTTCAATTCGTAATCATCATCATCCCCACCCCCATATCCTATTTCTGATACAAAAATCATAATCATGACCTTACAAAAAACTATCTTATAAAGTGCATCGAGCCCCCTGCCCCAAACAAGTCATCCAATCCTCTATCGCTAACCACCCGTCCACCCAAACACCCCCCCCTCTCCTCAACATCTTAATTGTCCCCACCCCCCTTGCCAACACATCCTCTCTCCCCAATCCACTAGTCTCTCCAGCTCCTATCAAACCTCCCCCACCATCCACCCATTCCCACCACCCCCCCCACCATCCTCCCCACCCCCCCCACCATCCACCCCTCCCCACCCCCCCCCACCATCCTCCCCCACCACCCACTGACCCCCCTCACACGAAGACCTTGACGAGGGCATCGGCGCCTGCGGACGCGACGAAGGGCTTGCTGGCGTGGAAGCACACGTCATGAATCGCCTCTTCGAACTTCTTCCGGTGTGAGGTCATCTCCTGCACGCACGTCTTCGTCTCGAGACTCCAGAGACGGATCGAGCAGTCGTGGCCTGTTGGTGGGTTGAGGGGTGGGTGTGAGTTGAAGGGTGGGTGTGAGTTGAGGGGTGGGTTGAGGGGTGAGGGGTGGGTTGAGAGGTGTGAGTTGAGGTAGTGGAGTGTATTGTGGGAGGATGGTGGGTTGGGGTGTGGGAGGTTCATCCATCCGTGTTATCCAATAAGCTATATATTCATCCAACTACGCGTCTAGCATCCAACCACCCACCAGCCAACCAATACTCCAACCAACCACCCACCAGCCAACCAATAATCCAACCATTCCCTCGTCCATTCAGCCGCCCACTGACTTCATCTAATCACCCACTCAACCATCATCATCATCATCATCCTCATCGTCATCATCACCACCTCCCACTCACTTCCACTGAGGAGGTAGAGACCAGAGGGGTCAACGGCAAGACAAGTCACCGCGTCCAGATGAGCCACCATTGAGTGGATCGTTTTGCCTGGGTGGTGGTGATGGTGGGTGGTAGCGGGTGGGTGGATGGGTGGGTGGTGGTGGTGGGTGGTAGTGGTGGGTGGGTTATGAGAGATGGAGTGTGGTAGGTGGATGGTGAAAGGAGTGGGGTAGGTAGGTAGTGAGACGGGTGGGGTAGATTGTGAATGGTGAACCCGAATAAACCCACCAAAAATCACCTTTAAAAGCCCTCTCTCGCACCCCAAACCTCCAAAAGAGCCCCTCTCCCCTCCCCTCCCCACCCCCCAAAAATGTAACCCCAACCAGCCCTCGTATAGATGACTGACCGGTCTTGTTGTCGAAGAATCTGATGTGCTTGTCTTCGTGGGCGGTGATGGTGACGGGCAGGGTGGGGTGCGAGATTACCCTGTTGATCTGGTCTTTGGGCGAGGCCTCTGTGGGGGAGGAAGGGGGTGGAAGGGTGGAAGTGGATAAAAACTGAAATTGGGGGTAGCAAAGCGATAATCCCTCCACCTTGTAAACCCACCCAGTATTCTTCCCTCCCCTCCACCACTCATCCAGTACCCCCCCCCACCCCCCCCCCCAATTCCACCCTCTCCCCAACCCAACCAAAACCCAGGCACGCACCATCGGAGTGCGGATTGAAGGTGAGGATGGCCTTGTTGGCTTGCAGGTCGTAGAGGTGGACGAGGGCCCGGTCCGAGGCGAGCATGGCGTGGTTGCTGTCGCTCCTCGAGAAGTCGATGCTCGTCGGTGCACCCATCTCTGTTCAGGGGGAGGAAGGGGGGTTTGATGGTGGGTGGGTTTTGGTGGGGGAGTTTTTGTGGGTTTGATGGTAGTGGGTTTGGTGGGGGAGTTTTTGTGGGTTTGGATGAGTTTTATCGTTGGTGGGTTTGGTGGTGTGGGCGGGTTTTTGGATTTGGATGGGTTTTATGGTTGGTTTGGTGGTGTGGGTGGGTTTGTGGGTTTGGATGGGTTTGATGGTGTGGGCGGGTTGAGGTGGATGTGTCTGGGTAGGTGTGGGTGGGTTCGGACTAATGAGTGGGTTGTTTGTTGGAAGGTGGGTTGATTAGGTTGGTTGGTTTGTAGGTATATTTTAGTAGCGAAATAGATAGGTGGGTAAAAAATATCTATCTTAACCCGCCCACCAACCAGAATCGAAGACGAAAGTTTGCAACAGAGGTGTGGGTGAGGCGGTGTCCCACAGCTTGACACAGCCATCCGACGATGCTGATAGTAGTTGTGTGTTGTTGTGTGCGTGCAACGAGAGCGCCCAAACGGCGTCCGTGTGAGCGCTTATCGTCTGCTGTAGAACGCTTGGGTCTGTGTGTGTGTGTGTGTGTTTGTGTGGGTGTGTGTGTGTTTGTGTGTGTGTGTGTGTGTGTGTGGGTGTGGGTCTGTGTGTGTGAGGGTGTGTGTGTGTTTGTGTGGGTGTGTGTGTGGATAAAGATTGTGTAATAAGAAAAGGGAATTTATACGAATATCGATCTAACCAAAAGTGTCATAAGGGTCGATATTGCTGTTCGGGATGTTCCAGCACCTGAAGTATCATCATCATCATCACCACCGCTACCACCACCATCATTATCATCATTATCATTCTCAGCTTCATCATCATCATCCGTCCCCACCCACCCAACCATCAGCCCATGCATGCATCCACCCACCCACCCATCCACCAACCCACCCACCTTATAGTGCCATCAATACCAGCGGAGTAGCACACCTCGCCACTCTGGGACATTTGCACGCACAGCACTGCCGCCGTGTGCCCCCGGAACGTGTACACCGGCTCCACGTCCACTGAGGCGCCCCTGTGGTCATTGGTGGGTGGGTGGGTGGGTGGTTGAGGGTGTTGAAGGTAAAAGTGGTAGGGGTGGAAGAAATGACGGATGGGTAGGTAGGTTTGGAAGATGATAATGATGGTTTTGTAAGTGGTGTGTGGTGATGAAGGTTGGGTAGTGGGTGAGTGTTGTGTGTGGCAAGTGCTGGGATGAAAGAAATGATGAAACCATCATCACCCCACCCCCACCACTCCCCCCAAACCATCATAATCAACACGCCCTTTCTCCACCACCACCGCCCCCCCCCCAGCACCTCTTATTGGGCACGGTCTTCTGTAGGTTCCACAGCTTCAACAAGTGGTCCTCGGAAGCGGTGATGAGGGTGGCGTCAGAGGGGTGGAAGGCTAAGGAGCGTATGCCGTCGAAGTGACTGCGGGGAATTTGAATGTGGGGGGGGGGGGGGTGTGGGTTTGTAGGGGGGTTTTTGTGGAGGAAAGGGGGTATGTGTGTGGGGTTTATGTGAGGGAGGGGTGTGTTTTTGTGTGTGTGCGGATACTTACCTACGGAGGGTGAACTTGGCGTTCCAAGGACTCCGGTGGATATCCTTTGGACCCATCATCTGTTACATGTCATCAAGGTGCACGTGACAATATTCATTTAAAAAATAAAAATTATTACTATTATTATTATCATTATTCATAATTAATATCATCATTACCTTCATAAGCAAAATCCTAATCGTAATCATTAAAATCACCATCATCACCACAACCACCACCAGCATCATCATCTTCACCACTACCACCACCAGCATCATCATCATCACCACCACCACCACCGGCATCATCATCATCACCACTACCACCACCAGCATCATCATCATCACCACTACCACCACCAGCAGCACCAGCATCATCATCATCACCACTACCACCACCGGCATCATCATCATCACCACTACCAACATCGAAGGAGAGGGCATCGGCATCGTTGTTGATGGTGAGGTCAGCCAGCTCTCCGAGGCCCAGAACTCCATCTAAGGCATCCTCGTTGCCCTTCATCACGACCCCCCCTCCTCCTCGAGCGTCTGTAGTTGGGTGGGTGGATGGATGGATGGGTGGGTGGATGGGTGGGTGGGTGGATGGGTGGGTGGCATTGGTGTGACGTGAGGTGGGTGGCATTGGTGTGACGTGAGGTGGGATAGGGTGGTGGGTGTGGCGGTGGGGAAAGGATGAGGGAGTGGATGGCTGGAAATGGATAATTATTCTTGAAGAATATGTGTGAAACTACGAAATTATCGACCATTCACTACCTATTTCTCCCCAAACCACCACCAAACCACCAAACCAACTAGGACTATGGGGGTCGGGTACGTGGATGGTGGTGTCGTTAGCGCCCCCATTCTCTGGGGAGTGGTAGGCAGGGGAGGGGTAGATGGAGGGTGGGTCCTCAGACCCATCCAGGTTCGCCCACATGGTCTGTAGGGCTGACCTTTTAGGTACTGGTGGGTGGGTGTGAGAGAAGGATGAGGGTTGAGGGGGATAGGTGATGGGAGGTTATTGATGATGATAGGGGGGTTGAAATAGAAAATTTAGAGTGACGAAATTGGTAAAGACGCAAGGCAAAAAATTTATTGAACCATCCTACAACCAACCACCCTCTCATTCCCTCCCTTTTCCACCCCACCAAACCGACAAACCACCCTCTGTTTCTCCCCTCCCCACAATACCCCCCCCCTCCTCACTCACCTTCTTGCGTATTGGGCGACAGCGACTTTCTGTTCTCCTTCTGTCGATCCTTTTTGAATTGCTCCTTCAACCTCCGCAACTGCTGGTCGTCCATCTCCCAGTCCACATCACCCCCCTGTCCTCCCTGCTGCCCTCCACCCCCTCCCCCCTCCACCTTCACGCCCACACCCCCGTTCTCCTGCGTGCCTGATTGGTTGGTTGGTGGGGTGAGCGTGGAAGATTGATTGGCTGGTAGGTGGGGTGGGGGTGGATGATTGATTGGCTGGTGAGTGGGGTGGGCGTAAATGGTTGATTGGCTGGTGAGTGGGGTGGTGGTGGATGATTGATTGGCTGGTGGGTGGGGTGGGGGTGGATGATTGATTGGTTGGTGAGTGGGGTGGGTGGGTGGAATAGGAATGGTGGTGGAGTGAGGTTGGAATGATGATGAAATAAGGGGTAAAAAATTGATAATTAAAAATAATTATTCAATTGTTAATTCTTCTAACTAATAATCAATTAAGCAAATAATGAACCCCCATAAAGCACCACCTCACCCTATAAAATCACTACACCACAATCACTCCAAACCTCTATTATGGGCTACAGTGGCGGGTTCAGTGTTGTCTCCGAACTTGACGAGGAAGTTGAACTCGGCGAGCGCTTCCTCCATACCCTCCTCCGCCCCCTTCACCCCCTTCCAGTTGCCCTGTGGTCGGTGGGTGGGTGGGTGGGGCAGGGATTGAGGTTGGGGGAATGGAAGGGGGTGTAGAGGGTGTTTGGTAACAGCTTGAGGAAATGCGTTTGGGCAGTAGAAATGGTAAAGCGGATGGGTGGTTGTTTGGATGGCATGGTGAAGTGTTGGAAGGGGGCAGGACTAAGGGAATTCTAACCAGGAATTTTTAGACATAAAAAATATGTCAATCCGACATCACCCCATTTAATAAACAAACACACCACACACACAACCCACATCACACCCGCACCAAAAACCACCACCCACTTTTAACTTTGGCTTCTTTATAACCACCCTCTCATCATCCTTCTCGTCATCGTCATCATCATCATCGTCGTCATCCTCGTCGTCATCATCATCATTCGCGTGTTCGGAGGAAAGGAAGTCGAAGGTGTTCAGGATCGAGGTTTCGGCACCAGCCAATGCCGACTCGGCCAGGGACGTGCTGTGCATATCATTACCACCACCAGCGTTTCTTGATGATGATGATGATGATTATGAATGATGGTGGAAATTATTACGATGATGATGATGTTGATTACGATTGTGAGGATGATGATGATGATGATGATTCGGAATGGTGGTTTTATGGGTGTGAGAAAAGAGGTGATGATGATGATGATGCTGATGATAACAATACAAATAATAAAAATGATGATAATGATCCATCGCCCCCACCCACCTCGATACGTCAGCACTGTTGTTCACAGAGCCCCCTCCACCTCCACCCCCAGCAGCTAGATCCCCATTGGTGATGTTGTGTTTGGAGTCGTCAGCCAGTGGCTTTAGACCTAATAACTGCCTGACCCTGGCAGACCTTTGGTGGGTGGGGTGGGTGGAGTGAGTGGGGAGGTGGGGTGAATGAGTGGGGAGGGTGGGGTGAGTGGGTGGAAGGAAAGGTGGGGTGATGTAAAAAAAAACGTAAGAGGAATTATTTAATTTTATTAATGGAAAACGAGTAATAATAATGATTTATTTAAATGATTGGTTCTTTCAGCTCACCTGACGTCTATGATGGTGTCTGTGTAGCCAATTTCTTGGAGGTATCTGAATTAATGCAATTAATAATATTAATTAATGGGCGTTTATAAATCAATTTGTTTTATTAAAAAATTAAATTAATATTAAATACGACAACTAAATACCTTTAATACATATTAATGTATATTTATGAATAATTTAATCAATTTTATAAAAACATTAAATTAATAATAAATAATATTAATTATTAAATATTAAACAATTATAAATATTTACGAAAAAATAACAAGAGCAAGAACAGACTGTCGCAATAGTTGCCGTCCGTGTTTCCATTTGGAGGTGGTGTTGTTCGTCGTCGCCTGCAGACTCTCCTGGATGTTCTGCTCGTCTGGTGGGGGGGGTGAGGGAGGAGGAGAGAGGGGAAGAGGAGGGGGAGGGGGGAGGAGGAGGGGGAGGGGGGGAGGAGGGGAAGGGGGGAGGAAGAGGGGGAAAGTTAGAGAAGGGTGGTAGCGGGTGGAAAGGGGTGGAATGGGAAAAAGGATTGGGCAGCTGGAGTGGGTGGAATGGAATAGAAAAGATGGATTTGTAGGGTAGTGGGTGGAATGGGATGAAGAAGGGGTTGAACGAGTGGAACGGGGGTTGGTATTAGGAAGTGTGTAGGGAAGATGGCAAGTAGAATAAAGGGGACGGTAATTATGGAAATCAAATGGTTTCGGTGGAGGGATTGGAGTAGTGGTCATATGAAGAGAGATATGGCAGAGGGTAGTGGTGGTTAGAGTGGCATGGTGGGGGGATGGTGGTTGTGGGATGAGGCATGTGGGGATGGTACTTGTGGGATACTTTTCAGAATGGAGACTTGGTGATGGGATATACCTTTAAGTTCCTTTTCGAAAGATGGAGGGTGGTTGATCTCAAGTTCTGTTCCAAACTTCAACTTGTGGTACTTGTTTCTAGTGGCATTATCAATCATTTAAATCATGATAAGCCATCATTATAATGGTAATTAGTGATCGTTCTATTCATGATTATCCTCATTTGAGGCATCATCATTGGCACATGAATGTTTAGTTTTCAAAACCATCCCTAAACCAAACTGAAGAGCATCTCATCCTAATGATTGCAACTATGCAATTAAAACCAGTTTACTATTTGTATTTCAACCAAAAGCCTTTTTATGACATCCTATTTGATCCATTTTAGCCTATTACACATGCAGCTATCTCACTCAAACCTACTTCATCCTAACCGAATTAATTTCCCCATACATCCCAAAGCATTACCAATCCATAACATCCATACGTCAATCCCCTCCATGCATGCACCCTTCCAATCCTTTTCATCCAAACACCTTTTCATCCCCCTCCCCCATCCCATTCACCCATCCACCCACCTCTCCACCATCCCATTCACCCACCTCTCCACCATCCACTCCACCATCCCATCCCACCACCATCCACTCCTCCACCCATCCCACCTTTCTTGCTTCAGCGCATACTCGAGCATCTTGATTCTGCGAACCAGATCCTGTTTCAGATTCTCCTGACCCTTCCTCTCACCCTGCAGGAAGGCTATCTTGGCCTGCATGTGATGGGTGCATTGGATTGGTGGATGGGTGAATTGGCTTTGAAAGTGTGGGTGGGCGGGATTGGATAGGATGCGTTGAATGGATGGAATGTGATGAATGGATGTGATGTTATGAATGGATAGTCTTAATTTTCTGGTAATGAATATATAAAAATGATTTTTTTAGCTTTTTGAAAATCGTTGAATGTGATAGTCCAATAAAACTTCAAGTTACAAAAATTGTGATTTCAAAATTTGAATTTTTAAAATCAAACCAGTTTTAAAACGAAAGAAAACTTTAACGCCATAATAAACTTAAGCATAGTCACAATCCTATTGAAATAGCTTCCTCTCCCCTCCCCCTCACAACACTCCATCGTACCTGCAATTCAGCCTTTTCGATTTCCCACTGAGCTTTCTCCATTTCAAATTTCGCCCATTCCGTCTGCAGGAAATGCAGAACTCCCGGCATGGAGTAGTGAGGTCTGCTGGCGTTTTCATCGTTCTTGAGACTCGAGAGGCGATTGCCGGATGAATTGAAAGGTTGGTCTATTTGCTGTGCCGAAATGGCTTCTTCCATTATTTAGAGTGTTTTCGGGCTGGAAAATTAAATAAAAAATGGTAATAAGCTATTCGCCTGAACTTAAACGTTTGTTCATCAATTTATGTAGCGTTAAACAAGCCAAAATAGATACATAATCGCTTCTAAGAGCAAAATGGCGTTTCAACAACAGAAAACACTAAATATTGCTAAAACTTAAGTTCTTTAACTGTTTTTAGGAAGAAATCTAGCTTTTCCAACTTTTTAACTCAAAAGATTTTTTTAATTTGCGAAAAACTAATATAATAAAAAAACAATTAGTTGATTCATATTCAGATAAAAATCTTTTTTCTTAATGTTTTACATAAAAAAACTAGACAAGTTTTCAATTGGTTTTATTTCTAATTAATTCGAGTAATTCTTGCTGTAATGAGTCCTTAATGATTTCCAACGTCAATTTTCAGTTTGAAAATTCATTTCAAAAAGATTTCCTAAACAGACTTTTCAAATGGAATACTATACAACAAAACTATCATTTTATCGAAATTGACGAATAAATAAATATTCATAAATTGTAATTTATTCACGTTTCAAACACGTAATCAAATCAAAAGTTTACAACTTTTCTTTGAATAAACGCTGGACAAGATAATAAAACAAAACTTGTAAATAACACGAACAATATCAATAATTGGTTATTAACGGCTAAATGAAGACGCAAATCGAGTTTCGATAATTGTAAATTATAGCTTTCGAATCAAATCGATAAAATAGATTCTTTCACCAGTTCATTTTATCGTCGAAGCATCAAGACATCATGATGAACACCGACGAAGACGCTTCGCGAATAATTCTAGGTGGTGTATTTTATTGGAGAAGAATTACTTCAAATCACAAATACTTACACACAAACACACACACACACACACAAATACTCACATATACACCCAAACAAACACACACACAAACACTCACATATACACCCACACACACAAACACATCCACATATATAAACACACCCTCACACACATACACACACACAAACACACCCACATACATAAACACATCCACACACACAAACACACATACACACACACATAGACAAACACACCTACAACCTTCACACATCTTCAGCATCATTCAGTAGTATAACCATCAAGCCTCTTTCTCATTATTAATCATCAATTATTATTATTTAATAATAAATATTATTATTTTAATAATAAATATTATTATTTTAATAATAAATATTACTATTTTAATAATAAATATTACTATTTTAATAATAAATATTACTATTTTAATAAAAAATATTATTATTTTAATAATAAATATTATTATTTTAATAATAAATATTATTATTTTAATAATAAATATTATTATTTTAATAATAAATATTATTATTTTAATAATAAATATTATTATTTTAATAATAAATATTATTATTTTAATAATAAATATTATTATTTTAATAATAAATATTATTATTTTAATAATAAATATTATTATTTTAATAATAAATATTATTATTTTAATAATAAATATTATTATTTTAATAATAAATATTATTATTTTAATAATAAATATTATTATTTTAATAATAAATATTATTATTTTAATAATAAATATTATTATTTTAATAATAAATATTATTATTTTAATAATAAATATTATTATTTTAATAATAAATATTATTATTTTAATAATAAATATTATTATTTTAATAATAAATATTATTATTTTAATAATAAATATTATTATTTTAATAATAAATATTATTATTCTTGTTACGCGCCATACAAATGGATGTTTTCCTGCCAAAAACACACACACAAAACTTTTCGCCTATGCTTGATAGCTATGCTACAATGAGATGATTTTATTTGCATTTAATAACTTATTATTAATTAAATTATAATTTATTATGATTAATTAATTAAATAAATTCATATAGCGTCAAATTGCATAGGATTTCCTGGAAATCCAAGTATTACCATTGCAGACAAAATCACTTCAATTATGATAAACTTCAAATGAAATAAAAAATACAATAAATAAATTGTAAGGGAATATGAAAAGCAATTTATTTCTTCAAATAATAAAAATAATTATACAAAAAACATTTAAAATTAATATAGAAAACAAAATGGCCGATACACGAATAGTTTGTATGTGCAACATTAATATTTTTGCAGCCTTGAATGACTAGTGCAGAAGTCTAATTTTAAAATAAATAAATAAATATAAACAACAAGACTTAAATAGGTAATTAAAATATATAAGTTAATTAATGAAAATACATTAATTATTGAATAAGTTAAAAAAATAAATTATTGATTTTTTTTACAATTTTCTAAACAAAATAATAATCATTGAAGCAAAACTGAGTTTTTGATGGCCCTGAAACTTATGCCTGACATGGATGCAATGTTTTTTTACAAATAAATTGTTAAAAAATCAAAATTATTAACAAAAATTCATACACTTTTAGTATTCACAGAATAAAAAAAATGAGATTGAATTAAAAAAACTTTTTTCGTTGATTTTAAATCATTCAAAACGATTGGAAAATAATCCAAAAAGCAATTGAAAAACATAATATAAACCATTCAAAATTATTACTTTGAAATCCTGAAACAGTCAACGATTTAATGAATAATTTTGAAAAATATTTTAATTAATAAATATTTATTTAAAACACAAAATATTGAGATATAGAACAATAGGTGGATCAAGTGGTTTATACGCCAATGATAATTTTGAAAAAATTGGATAAAAATTTGATAAAAAATAAATAAAAATACATATTAAAAAACATTCCTGCAAAACACATAAACATTTTAAATGTCTTGATAATTTTCCCAATTTTGTGTAATTTAAGTCGCATATATTGTAAGATTGTATCATCGAAAGAACAAATTAAATGAAAACTTTTAAAATAAATTGCGCTAGAAAATAATTTATTATTATTTTATTATTAAAATGATGAGTCGATTAGACGTTTCAGCTAGAAAAAACTCCCATAAAAACTGGAATAAACTTAAACAGTGTTTCGTTGTTTGTGCAAAAGAAGTTGTTTAAGACAATTCTATAAAAAAAAGTTCAATAATTTAAAAAAAAAAACGCAAAAAAAGAAAATTAAAAGATAAAAGATATTAGCTTAAATAAAAGTAAAATACATTTGTAAATTGCGTTACACTATTTAAATGGTTGATTCAAAATAATGAAAAGTTATACACAATTGAAACATTATTTGCAACCTTAGAAAAATAAAAAATCTTATTGAACCTAGAAATCCATTCAAAAAAGCAAAACTGTTAGATTTCATCTACGCAATTGAAGAAAAAATTAGTCGTCATTAAACTTTACAAGCGCCCACCAGGAAATAAAAATAGTATTAACTAATTATTAAAAATTTATTTATAATTATTAATTAAATAATTGTTTAAAATGTTAATTGTAATTATTAATTAAATTATTTTTTAACATTTAATTGTAATAATTAATTAAATATTCTACAATTGACGATTAATTACTTTCAATTTGTGGCTTTTTTGAACGGCGAACAGGGTAATCTCAATTGGTTTATAAAACATTTCACGCCATAATAATAATAATAATAATAATAATAACAACCACAATAATAATAATATAACTAATAATAATAATAATAATAGTAATAATAATAAAAATCATAATAATATTAATAATAACAACTATAATAATAATTATCATGATAAAAATAAAAGCATAAAAACCATACCAATGCCATTATGCCTCTAATGGGATTGCAAATACAGCGAACGAAAATATTGTTTTGGCGCGCAATTATTATTATAAATTAATAAAACTATTAATAATAGTTTTATTATTTATTTTAAAAGTGGTTTCAAGCCATTAGTAATTTAATGAACCAGGTTAATGAGGAAGATAATTGCACTAATAGACTATATAATTATAATTTAAATATTTATATATAATTAAATAATTTATTTCATAAATATATTCAACAAAACACTGTAAACCTCCAAAATGACGTCAGAGTCATGTTTTTCATTTTTTAATATCTATGAAGACATGCTTATGGAAAAATGGAAGTGGAAAAGGATGATGGAGAGAAAAAGAAGATGGTGGGGAAGGGGGAGAGAAGTAAAATGTATTTGTGTGTGTGTGTGTTTGTGTGAATGGGTGTGGAAGAGATAGATACATTTGGAATGGAGGAGAGAGAGGAGAGAGGGGAAGGAGGCAGATGCTGCAGGGAGGAAGAGTGGATGCGAAAAACGAGTAAAAGTGGATGGTAGTTTTAAATTGAGATGGCGCTCAAGCAAGTGTAAAAGAGAAATGTGATTTATTACTAGGTATTAAATAGTTATGTAGATAAATTATTATTGTTTTCATAAAAACTAATACCAATAATAATAATAATGATAGTAATAATTGTAAAAATATTCTTTTTTATTTGAAATTAATTTTATCATTACTAGTAGTATTAGTTGGTTTTTATCTGCTCTGAAGTGCAAAAAAGATGAAGCAACTCACTCATGAGAAAAAAAATTTTCAAATAAATATTATAATATTAAAAAATATAAAAATCAAATCGAAAAAAGTAATAAAAACACTGGGGAAAAAACTAAAAAAACTAAAAAGTAATAAAAACTGCCAAATAATATTTATTCAAATTGTTATGGTGCTTTACCGCAAGTAAACGCGTGTGTGTGTGTGTCCTAGTTGGAAAATGGGAAATAATAAATAATGATGACCATCATCATGATCGTCATGATGATGATTGTAATAAAATAATAATAAGTAAAAGTAGTATTAGTAATAATAAAAATATAATTAATAATAAAAATAATAATTATTATGGTAAAAACATGAACAACGATTACACACTAGCTCTGAGTGACCTTATGCTTTTACATGATAAAAAAAAATGAAATTTAAAAAAATAAAAATAATTAAATTTGACTAATAATAATCACAATAAGCTAATAATAATAATAAGAATAATAAAATGAGTTGATATTATTACATTTATTAAATGAATGTGCGACATTGATGAGAACATTGAGGGCAATAATAAAAAAAGAAAAAAGAAAAACTATTTATGCCAAAAAGAGGTAAACATAAAAATAGAATTTCATTTTCGAAAAGCAAACATGGTGAACTTGTATTTACTCTTCGAATACTTTTAATATCAGACATGGTAAAAAAAAGTTTGACGAAAAAAAGAAATAGTTTCAAAGAAACGGAAAAAAATGAAACGAGTTTTTCTTAACCAAAAAAATGAAAATGCTCTTAAAACTTAAGAAATTGTAAATATTAAATGCAGAAAAAAAGAAAACAAAACAAAATTAATACACGTGAAAAACGATAAAAAAATGAAATGCAAGCAAAACACATTCCATCATAAATCGTTAAAAATAATTTTTTCCCTAATCCATTCATTTTTTCATCCATCTTTTTCTTGTTAATTCCATCCCAAAATGCAAAATTCAATGCACCAAACTCTGAACCCAGCCTAGCACATCCCAATCCATTTTTTAATTTTTCCACAAATCTATCCCAAAACCATCAAAAAACCCACAATCCACCCTATCCAAACCACCCCCTAATCCAAACCAGCCTCAAATCCAAACCTATCCACCACCATCCATCTTTATCCTACGCCCCTCTTGCACCCCTCCCCTCTCTTACACCCACCCCCCCCCCCCCACGCAACCATTCAACTTTCATCCGAGCTGGCTTTATCGACCGATTGATGGTGGGCGCTCTCGGCACTGGCCCCCATGCCGCCACTACCCACCCCCTTGCACTCTGCCCCGTACTTGTTACGCACCTGGGTTGGTTGGTGGGAGGATGGGAGGGAGTGGGGGGGGAAGGTAGTGGTGTGGTTTGTGTGGGTTGGTGGTGGAGGAAAGGTGGTAGGAGCGTAGTGATGGTTGTTGTGTGGGTTTAAGTGCTGTAGTGGTAGGATAGTGGTTTGTTGATGAATCATATCATTACCATTGGAATCATCATCATCATCACCATCATCATCACCATGATCACCATCATCATCATCCTCGTCATCATCATCATCACCTTCTGATTCATATTGGCAAGGATGCGGGATGAAAGACGAAAGCCATTTATCATTTCATCCTTCCACTGGTTTATCAACACCTTGTCCTGATGATGATGATGATGGTGATGATGATGATGATAATGATAATAGCGATGATGATGGTGATAGTAATGATCATGATGATGATAATGATGATGGTGAAGAGAATTCTAATGATGATGCCTTTCTTCACCCTTAACACTGCTCCTACACTCCACCCCCCCCCCCCCAAACCCCGTCTCCCCCACCAAAGCCCCCTCCCCACAAACGCACCCACCCCCCCACCACAAACGCACCCACCCCCCCACCACAAACGCACCACCCCCCCCACCACAAACGCACCCACCCCCCACCACAAACGCACCCACCCCCCCACCACAAACGCACCCACCCCCCACCACAAACGCACCCACCCCCCACCACAAACGCACCCACCCCCCCACCACAAACGCACCCACCCCCCACCACAAACGCACCCCCCCCCCCACAACAAACGCACGGGGGACGTGAGAACAATCTTGGTGTCGTTCTTCATGTAGAGGATGATGCAGTTCTCTGTCTTGTTCGTGCGTTGGAAGTCCTGAGACACCTCGACTATGTCCGTCATCGGAATTAGCTGGTGTGTGTTGGGGGGGAAGGGGATGGGGTTGTGATGGGGGGGGGGGGGTATGGTGAGGTATAATGTGGGAAGGAGGATATGTTGTAGTGGTGGTGGAAGGATGTTGTGGAGGGAGAAGAGGTATGGTGTGATGAAGAGAGGGAGGAATGGTGTAGGAGGAAAGGTATGCTCGCCACACCCTCCATCACCCCTCCGCCCTCTCCCCTCACCCTTGCCCTAGCCTCCACCCACCCCACCCTTGCCCTAGCCTCCACCCACCCCACCCTTGCCTCCACCCACCCCACCCTTGCCTCCACCCACCCCACCCTTGCCCTAGCCTCCACCCACCCCACCCTTGCCCTTGCCTCCACCCACCCCCCCCTTGCCCTAGCCTCCACCTACTCCACCCTTGCCCTAGCCTCCACCCACCCCACCCTAGCCTCCACCCACCCCACCCTAGCCTCCACCCACCTCACCCTTGCCTCCACCTACCCCACCCTTGCCTCCACCCACCTCAACGCCCTTCCCCTTGACGATCTGGCCATCCCTATTTTTGGGATAAAACTCCAAGCGGTTTGGATAGAGTTTCAGGTGTTTTCTATGCCACGTGGGTAGGACTGTGGGCCCGCCTAGCTTAAGCATTTCCCCTTCCACGATGCAATCCGTGTGTCCAACTGTGGGATGATGATGGGATGAGGGTGGGATGAGGATGGAATGAGGATGGGATGAGGATGGGATGATGATGGGATGAGGATGGGATGAGGATGGGATGAGGATGGGATAAGGATGGGATGATGATGGTGATGCTGGTGATGATGATGGCGATGGCGGGATGGAGTGGTTTAGACGGGATGGGATAAGGGAACGAGTGAGGGTGGGTCGAAAATAAAGACGTATTGGATGGGATGAAAGAAAACGGATGAAAAAGGAAGATGGATAAACGGATAAATGAATGAAAACTATTTGAATAAATGAATAACTAAACAGATTGATCGATGAATATTCAAAAGGTTTAAAATGAATAAATTAAGAATGATTATGATGAACGGATTAGCGGAGGATTAAAATCTCATCTAACAATCTTCATCTTGGCAGTCCATTCTTGGCTTCAATTTCTTCTTCTGTTCCGACTGCCACGGAAAAATAACAAAATTTTAGCTTTAATATTTCAGTATTTTCACTAATATATTTTTACTTTAATTTATAAAAAATGTACTTATCCTATTATTTTTATAGCTTTTTATTATTTAATCCACAATCAACCCTCTGCCAACCACCACCAATAACTCTCAAACCTCCCTCTGAACTCACCCCCCTCACAAAGAACCCCCCCCTCCACAAAGAACCCCCCCCCCCTACCCCACAAAGAACCCCCCCCTCCACCCACCTTATCAGCATCAGTGTTGATGGCTTCAAAGACCGTATCGGCCACCTCCTGCTGCCAACGATCGGAAATGACGAGGTTAAAGTGTTTGTAGATCTCCTGGTCACCCTCGAATAACTTGGGATGAGTAGGGGGAGGGGGGTTTGGGAAGGGTTAGGAAGAAGGGTTGGAAAAAATTGTAAAAAGGGGAGGGTTAGGGTAAGGAGAGTTTGGAATTTTAGAAGAGAAAGAAAAAAATAGGATAGGGGGAAAGGGATAGAGGGTGGGTGAAAAAAAACTTGATTGTTTTAAAATGTCTTTTTGCAAAGCTTTCAAATAAATCCATTAATCCATCAATTCATTCGAACTAATCTCTCATCCTTCCCCCACCCTCCTCCCCCTCATTCCAACCCCCCCCCCCCCCACCTTGACTCCCTTTGTGTCTTCCTCATCGAAGGATCCAATGTCGAAGGCGTCTGCTGCATTCACCTCACCCCTGGGTGGGATCAGGGGGGGTGGGTACTTCTGTAGGTAGACCTGTGGTGTTGGGAGAGGGGGGTGAGATGTGAGGGGTGGGGGTTAGGGAGAGAAAAGAAGAGGGAAAGAGAAGTGGAAGGGGAGAAAGAAGAAAGAAGAAAATGAGGGAGAAGAAAAAAAAGATAGATGGGTTAAGGGTGAGTAAAACGTTGGTTACTTGGGGATGAAATGTCATTAAAATAAGGGTACAGTTAGGGTAAAAGTTGAAGTAAACATGAGGCAGAAATGATGATTTTTCATAATTTTTGACCTGTTGCCAGTCGATCCCATGGAAGAATGGATGATCCTTAATTTCTTGAGCCCTTTGTGGTAGTGATGATAATGATTTTATAGGTGGAAAATGTTATCCGCGCAACTAACTAACCCCCTACCTAACCAAGCATCAACCAACCACCCACTCCCCCATACCACTCACCATCCCATCCACCCACCCAACCATCCCGACTCTTATCCATCCACCCACTCCTTCACCCACTTCTTCACCCCCCCCCCACTCACCCTCCCCCACAAGACCCACCTCCCCCAACTTACCCTCCCCCACGAGACCCAAGTCTTTCGGACACCTCCCTCCTCAACAAATCCTCCAGAAGGTTCTTCATGTGGGGAGACATTGAGTCGGATAACTCTAAGTCCTATGGGAGGGGAGGAGGGTGGAGGGAAAAGGGTTGGAGGGAGGAGGGTGGAGGGTGGAGGGTTGGAGGGAGGAGGGCGGAGGGAAGAGGGTTGGAGGGTGGAGGGAGAAGGGTTGCAGGGAGGAGGGTTGCAAGGGGGAGGGTTGGAGGGAGGAGGGTTGAATGGAAGAGGGAGGAGAGAAGGGTTGGAAGGAGGAGGGTTAGAGGAAGGAAAGTTGGAGGAGGGAGGGTTGGAGAAGGGAGGGTTGGAGAGGGAAAGGTTGGAGGGGTTGGAGGGTGGTTGGAAGGATAAGGGTTGGAGGAAAGAGGGTTCGAGGGAAGAGGAGGGTGGTGGGTGAAAGAAGAATGTGTAAAAAAAAATATTATTATTGAAGCTAACCAGGTTGAAGGTGAGACTGTCGATGTCGCCTCTGTCCTTGTTCTTGTGTTGTCTGAAGGGACTGTGTCTGTGTGGAAGAGTTGTTGAGGTGTCTGTGTGCAAGAGTTGTTGAGGTGTCTGTGTGGAAGAGTTGTTGAGGTGTCTGTGTGCAAGAGTTGTTGAGGTGTCTGTGTGGAAGAGTTGTTGAGGTGTCTGTGTGGAAGAGTTGTTGAGGTGTCTGTGTGCAAGAGTTGTTGAGGTGTCTGTGTGCAAGAGTTGTTGTTGTGGTGAAGTTGTTGTTGATGTTGTTGTTGTGGTGAAGTTGTTGTTGATGTTGTTGTTTTGGTGAAGTTGTTGCTGATGTTGTTGTTGTGGTGGTTTGATATTGTAGTTGATGAAGTTTGTCCACCATTTTAACACTTCACTACCACCTTATTTATACCAACCCACGCACCCTTCCAGCTTACGCAGCTACCTACACCAACCCATCCCACCCACACCAACCCATCCCACCCACACCAACCCATCCCATTCATACCAACCCATCCCACCCATACCAACCCATCCCACCCATACCAACCCATCCCACCCATACCAAC
>OX030963.1:1536930-1576930 GCA_943735955.1 Piscicola geometra
TTGGGTGGGGGTGAATAGTTAGTTTGCTGAGGGTTAAGTTGGGGAAGAGAAGTAGAGGTGGAGAACGAAGGAGGGAGAGTGAGGTTTAAAGGATATATTGTTGAACAGGAATTTAATGAAGTGAATCGAACATTTTCTGAAAAGAGAATTGTCGTAGATTTGAATTTATTTGTCGATAATGGCAGTTAAACTCCTAGAATACAATTAAATAGAACAAAATAAAGCTCAGTGGAATAGAGCGAAACAAATATTATATACAATGAAGTACAATAGCTTACAATAGAATGGAAAAAATGCACAGAATCTGCTACATTACACCAATAATGATCCCTATAACTACAAAAAACCACAAACAAATATATAAAAACACCCACATCCACACACCAACCGACACACTGACACACACACACCAACACATACATACGCACCGACACCAACACACAACAACACACATAAAAAGACAAAAACAATGTGAACAACTAAAATGCCTACTGGAAGAAGAATGGATTGATACGGAAAACAATTAGAAGCTTTTTGTTATTAAAAAAATGAAAGAAAACATCGGGAAAAGTAATCATTACACAGATTAATCAGCAAAAAAATTAATTTTGCAAAGAATGCTGTTAATTTTTTTTACATTTCGGTTTTTTCATACTTATTTTTATGCATATAGTCACTCAAGTGAATGGGATGAACTGTCGAAAAAACGTTATTACACACACACACACACACACACACACACACACACACACACACACACACACACACACACACACACACACACACACACACACACACACACACACACACACACACACACACACACACACACACACACACACACACACACACACACACACACACACACACACACACACACACACACACACACACACACACACACACACACACACACACACACACACACACACACACACTCACTCACACACACACTCACACACACACACACACACACACACACACACACACACACACACACACACACATACACACTAGAGGTCGGACATGGACGATTTTTCATTCCCAGTCCCGTCCCGTTCCCGAATTTTGTTTTCCCGTCCCGTCCCGTTCCCGATGGGTCATCAGAATTTTGATTCCCGTCCCGTCCCGTTCCCGAAATTATTTTTCCCGTCCCGTCCCGTTCCCGATGGACCATCAGAATTTTGATTCCCGTCCCGTCCCGTTCCCGCAACTCGATTTCCGGTCCCGACCCGTTTCCGAAACTTTTTGACCCGGTCTCGACCCATTTCAACAACAAAAATTTTGTTTATTTATTTATTTTTGCTGCCGTTTTCACCGGTCCTAAACTTGCTAGTCCTAAAATTTTTTAAAGTTCATTATTTGAAAGTCAGAAAATATTTCTTTTAACAAAATTAAAAAAACACGATTTAAATTTCAAATTATTATTGAAATGAAAGTATTGAAGTTAGTCATTGTTTTTGAGTAATTCAATCAAGTCTTTATTGCTTTTAACACAGGTTAAACCGTCAAAAGTTTTAACTTTCAAATTAGGTGATCTTGGGCCTAAAGTTAAACGACCACATGTTAACAAATTCCGTTCACAGGGAATAGAACTTGCAGGTATACTAAACAAAATTTTGGCTTCTTCTAGCAGTATTGGAATTTTTTTTACTCCAATAGATTTAACATCTTTATAATCTTCAATTTTGGTGGGACGTAATTGTGAATATTTGTACAATTCATCCTCTTCTGAAGCTTTTAACTCATTCATTATAATTAATTCCTCAATAATGTTAGAAATATGTTTTTTGACAACATTCTTATTCTCCACAACTGCAGAAATAAAATCATTCGTATAATTTGATAGTAAAAAAATTGTATTATAATTTTTATGTTATAAAAACTAACATATAGCCTATGATATAGGGTATAAATAACCCTCATTTGTTTTTTTTCTCAACGTCACTGGAGCTTGGTCTGGCTGTACAAAATGGAATTAAATTTTCTCTAATGAAAGGCTTGGTATTTATTTTTTTTCTATCCCAAACTTTTTAAATATTATTTTTTTATACTGGGGGATGCAACAGACATGCTGCCATATGAATAAGATCAATGGGTGAACGGGTAGCTGAGTCGGCAACGACTCTCGGCTTGACCAATAATGAAAGGTCTTAGGTTCAAGTGCAACCAATGCCCTAGTAACCCAAAGGCGCAAATGATAATATGCAGCCTAAGTGGCCTGGAAGCCCGTTCGGGTTATACGCCACTATGATAATGCTCGTAATTATTATTATTAATAGGCATCTTCTTTTGTCAAAATGATCAACTGAGCATTCAACTGGAAATTAATAATTCTAATTCAAAGTATGAATTTGTAAAATTAAAATAATATAACTGACCAGTTGGATTTTATCTGACAAGTTTTCATCATCACCCATTTGTTCTAATTTCCTTAATATTTAGACTCGCCATAACAACTTCAAATGTAATGTTAGAGATTTTGACATTGACAACGCAATGATGACTTCGTTATACATTTCTATTGCATTTAATACTTATTTTAAGTACGGAGTATCGATGAAATAGAGATTTCCATACTTAGGAGTCTGCTGAGGTATAATTGTTGAAAAATCCACTCCCAATATCTTTTATTCCCGTTTTTTCCCGTTCCCGATTTTTCCCGTTTCCGATTTTTCCCGTTCCCGATTTGAATATTGATTCCCGTTCCCGTTCCCGTCCCGAAAACCTATTCCCGGTTCCCGACTTTTCCCGTCCCGAAATTAATTTTCATTCCCGTTCCCGCGGGAGTCCCGCAGGTACCCGCGGGTACCCGGTCGGATCGGGTACCCGGTCCGACCTATAATACACACACACACACACACACACAAACACACACACACACACACACACACACACACACACACACACACACACACACACACACACACACACACACACACACACACACACACACATACATACATACACACACACACACACACACACACACACACACACACACACACACACACACACACATGCACACACACACACAAAGTTTTGTGTACGCCTTAACAGCATACACTCGTCCATAATTGCACCCAACCGAAATAAATTTTTGTTTATGGCGTACAAACACCAAAGAATATAAATATATACGAAATAAACAAAATAATAAGGTTTATTATATTTATTATTATATATCATAATTACTATTATATAGCATACTTACTATTATATAGCATAATTACTATTATATAGCATAATTACTATTATATAGCATAATTACTATTATATAGCATAATTATAACTATAGTCATTTTATAATTATAATTATACTATATAACTAATACTACTTATATTAATTATTTCTTTTATATATATCCTTATATATAAATAGCTTCCCCTTCTCTCCTCCCCGCCTGGAGCTGCCTTATGGATTTCACATAACCGCGACAAGTCGGCAAGCGCATGCGAAGTGTATGAAAACCAAACGATCAAAATAATAATAATAATATTAATAATAACAATAATAAATGGAAAAAATGAGAGAAAAAAATTAATGGGAAAAATAATAATGAAGGAAATATATATTAATTGAAAGAAAAAAAAATTGAGAAAACAAGGAATGCGCTATAGATGATGAAAATCACGGAAACAATTATATATAAAAACGATTTTGTCAACAACCACTCGCCGAAAAGCACTTCTGCATAAGCATCCACAACAACCCTCTTGCATCCCTCTCACGATCAGCCGCTCAGGCGCCCTCAACCCCCCCCTCACAGGCAACCACTACCATCCTCTCTGAAACAAGCCCCCCCCACAGGCAACCACTACCATCCTCTCTGAAACAAGCCCCCCCCCACAGGCAACCACTACCATCCTCTCTGAAACAAGCCCCCCCCACAGGCAACCACTACCATCCTCTCCAAAACAAGCCCCCCCCCCCCCCACAGGCAACCACTACCATCCTCTCTAAAACAAGCCCCCCCCCCACAGGCAACCACTACCATCCTCTCCAAAACTAGCCCCCCCCCCACAGCCAACCACTGCCATCCTCTCCAAAACAAGCCCCCCCACAACCAACCACTGCCAACCTCTCCAAAACAAGCCCCCCCCCACAGGCAACCACTACCATCCACTCTAAAACAAGCCCTCCCCCCACAGGCAACCACTACCACTCTCTCTAAAACAAGCCCCCCCCCCCACAGCCAACCACTACCATCCTCTCTAAAACAAGCCCCCCCCCACAGCCAACCACTGCCATTCTCTCTAAAACAAGCCCCCCCCCCCCACAGGCAACCACTGCCATTCTCTCTAAAACAAGCCCCCCCCCCCCACAGCCAACCACTACCATCCTCTCTAAAACAAGCCCCCCCCCACAGCCAACCACTGCCATTCTCTCTAAAACAAGCCCCCCCCCCCCCCCCACAGGCAACCACTGCCATTCTCTCTAAAACAAGCCCCCCCCCCACAGCCAACCACTGCCATCCTCTCTAAAACAAGCCCCCCCCCACAGCCAACCACTACCATCCTCTCTAAAACAAGCTCCCCCCCACAGACACCCACCCCCCCTCCACAACATTTGATGACGTAACCTCCCCTTCTCTTACCCTTCCACTCACCCACTTAACAACCCCCACTCACAATCTCCCCTACCCAAAACCATCCCCTTTTACTCCCCCCTCCCTCCCCCCACCTACCCACCCACCCACTCACAATCATCCCCCCCCCTCCCACAATCACCCCCCCTTTCTCAAAGCACCCACCCACCCACTCACGCCAGTGCTGACGGATGCGAGCATGTTCCTCTCATTTAGCGCCAACGTTTCTCCATTCTTCAGCTTTATCCTCTTCTTATCCAAGCACTTCATCGCGTACCTGCCAGTGGGATGGAATGGAGGGGATGGAGTGGAGGGGATGGGATTATGGGATGAAGGGGATTATGGGATGGAGGGGTTGGGATGAAGGGGATTATGGGATGGAGGGTATTATGGGATGGAGGGGAGTGGATGGGATGGGATAGGATGGGAGTGGATGGGTTGGGAGTGATGGGATGGGATGGGGGGAAGGGGATGGAGAGTGGGATGAATGAATGGAAGAAATAGAATAGGATGGACAACATGGAAAAAGTAGATGGGATGGGATGGAGAGAGTAGGAAGGGTAAGAAGGATGGAAGGAATTTGATGGGTGGAGGGAAAAGAATGAATGAGGATAGAAAGGAAAAGATGATATAGAGGGGATAGAAAGGATGGAAGGAATGGGATGAAATAGAAGGGATAGAGAAGATGGAAGGGATGGATGGGTGGGAAAGAGGAGTTGGTGGGTGGAGAAAAAGTAAATGAGTAAAAAATAAAAGGATGGGTGGACGAATGGGTGCGTGAAAAAAGAAGGTATGGTTGCAAATATTGGAAAGGTACGATCAAAAGAGGAGTGAATCAATGAAAAGCTCTAAAAAATAAGTACGACTAAATTAATTTTTTTCATGAAATAAAAACTAATTATCGAAGAAAAAACTTAAAATATTCTTCAAAAGATTAAAGGCACGCTTTAATTAAGTAACAAATCAAAGTAATTAAATTCTTTAAATTCTTTAAATGAGCAATTAAGTCTTCTTAATTAACTGGTTTTTTAAAAATTCAAATACCTTTATAATTACATAAAAATGTACGGGAAATAAATTACTGTAAACAGTTTTACATTTTCTTTACAAATTAAAAAGTGTCTACAATACTCACATGATGAAAAGAACAATGTTTGAATCTGAAGTATGACTTTAAAGAAAAAAAATCAAACTTTAAACAGTTTTAGTTTTTTTATTTATAAAAATAATTTTAACGAGTTTTTAAATAGCGTTTTGAAGTCATTATTGTCGCCACTCAATTAACTTGGAAAAGAAAATAATTTTTTCGCACTTTACGCTTAAAAACCAACATTGGAAAAAAGAAAAATTTAATAAGTACTTGAAAATATTTTTTTTACAAAAACTAAAAAACTTTATTGTTTTGAAAATAACAGACAACATTTGTCAAACTGAGTACGAAAATACAATAATGACTTTGACAATTGAAAAAAGAAGTAGTAGAAAAAAAAACGAAATCATATTTAAAAAAAAACAAAATCATTTTTTAATGCAAACAAAATCATATTTTAACAAAATAATATCATATTTAAAAAAAACAAAATAATATTATAAAAAAACAAATCCTATTTTTATAAAAAAAAACAAAATCATATTTTAAAAAAACAAAATCATAATTAAAAATAATAAAATCCTATTTATGAAGAAAAAACGCTAAAAACATTGCTAGTATATAGAGGCGAATCAATGACTGAAGCATATTTTAAAGTGGTGGTGGTGATGATGATGATGCAGCAATGGCAGCACCAATCGATAAACTTCAATATACTGTCAGAGAAGACCACAAGCACCCGTGACCAAAAAAAAACATTTATTATTATTATTATTATTATTATTATTATTATTATTATACTTATTATTATTATTATTATACTTAATATTATTATTGTACTTATTATATATTCTTATTATTATTATACTTATTATTATTATTGTACTTATTATATATTCTTATTATTATTATACTTATTATATATTATTCTTATTATTATTATACTTATTATTATTATTGTACTTATTATATATTATTCTTATTATTATTATACTTATTATATATTATTCTTTTTATTATTATTACTTAAATTCATTTTATTGAAATATTATTTCAATATAATTAATCAACATAATTTCTATATAGGTTTGATTTAATCTTAGAAGGATTGTTATTTGAAGTTATGAAAGGTAGAAGGAAAAGAAGGGAAAAGATCTGGAATGAGGGAAGAAAAAGAAAAAAAAGAAAAGAAGAGGAAAAAGAAAAAAAGAAGGATGGAGCGGGTGAGGATGAATGAATGAGAGAGAGATGAAGGAAGGAGGAGGAGGAGGAAAGGGGATACATCATTGGAGATGGGAATAATGACTTTAATTAGCGGGACGGGAGATTTAGGGTGATTAGATGGCAAATATGCATCGAACGGGCTATTAGGGAAGGATGCATGAATAGATGGATGAATGGAGGAATGGATGTATGGATGTATGGAGGATTGGATGGATGGATGGATGGATGGATGGATGGATGGATGGATGGATGAATGGATGCATGTATGGATGCATGGATGGATGGATGGATGCATGAAATAATGGATGGATGGATGGATGAATGGATGGATGCATTCATGAATATATATTAAAAACTTATTTTACAAGACAGTATAAAATTGTGGGAAAAAAATAAAAGTTTTAAAAGTGTCTAAAAAAACCAAAGACATAAATAACAAATGAAATGAATTTTTAAAGTATTTTTCTCCTGAAAAAACTTTTCTCTTTTTTTCATGAAAAAAAAAGCTTCAGCCTTTCAAAATGGAGTGTTCTGTAAGCTTGTCGTGGTATAAGCCAATCTAACGATAAATCTGAAGAATACTCACAAAGACAACAAGATTTTAAGTATAAAAAGATAAAAATAAAGAGTACAAGAATATTTGAATTGATTAAATGTGAAATAGAATGTAAGTAAAAAAAACAAAAAAATGAATTTATGAAAAATAGGAACAGTAAAAAAAGCGGTTCCTAACGCTTGTGGACATAACGTCACAAAAATAATCAAAAGAGACTGTCGACACGGTTTGTGTGTGTGTGTTTGTGTGTGTGTGTGTGGGGGTGTATGTGTGTGTGTGTGTGTGTGTGTGTGTGTGTGTGTGTGTGTGTGTGTGTGTGTGTGTGTGTGTGTGTGTGTGTGTGTGTGTGTGTGTGTGTGTGTGTGTGTGTGTGTGTGTGTGTGTGTGTGTGTGTGTGTGTGTGTGTGTGTGTGTGTGTGTGTGTGTGTGAAACTCGAAAAGTAATCAAACAAACAGCACAAATGAATGTTTGAGCATTTAAAATTGAAAAAAATTCAATTTAAAACTTTAATGCCTCAACTCAAATATGAATTTATTAAATACAAAAAACGAAAAAAAACTACAAGCAAGCAACACAAGAACAACCACTAACACTCTTACCCAAAATAACCAAAAGTGAAATGAATACAAAAATATATAAAAACTGAACATAAAACCAACAAAAACTAAAAAAAACTATTAAAAAAAGAAGAAAAAAAGAAAAAAACTAGAAACGAACATCTTGCCGGTGTCGGCCTTCCTGCAGCCGTACACCTCTCCGAAGCCTCCCCTGCCGATGATCCTGTGCACGCTGAAGTCGTTCATCGTCAGCTGGTTTGGGTTTGGGTTTGAGGGGGGGGGGGCGTTTGGGTTTGGGTTTGAGGGAGGGGCGTTGAAAATAGGGTATGCGGGGGGGTTTGGTTTGGAGGAGTGGGTGGTTTGGGGGATGGGGGGGTGTTTAGGAGGGTTTTGAAAGGAGTGGGGGAAAAGCTGGGAGATTGGATGAGGGGGGGGGGAATTTGAGGGTTTGAGAGAAAGAAGAAGGTAGATGGATGGGAGGTAGAGGGGTTGGGAGGGTTTGGGAGAGTGGATAGTAGAAGAGTTAGAGGTAAAATAGGGAATCGAAACGTAGGGTGTAGAAAGGTTGAGAGAAGAATGGAAAGGGGTGGTTGGAAGAATGGGAGAGTTATCTAATGGGTACAGAGGCAAAATAATAAGATGGGAAAGGAAAAAAACTGATGAACGGCTGATAATTGCTTCCTTAATGAAACTTTGATAGAGTATTAACACGCTCCTCCATACCGCTATAAATCACCAACGAAATAGGCTGGGACTATTTTTAAAACATTATGGAAAAAAATAGTTTTTAAAAAAAGACAGAAAAAAAAGAATTTTTTTAGACAATTGGGAAAAAAGTTTTAAAAAATGCATAGAAAGGAAAAAAAAACGGCGTTGTACTTGAATATTCAGTTCTAGGTTTTTCCACTGACAAAACCTTGTGTATTTGTCACTGTGGGATGGATTGATGGATGAATGTATAGATGGATGGATGAGTGAGTTGGTAGATGAGTGAGTTGGTAGATGAGTGAGTTGGTAGATGAGTGAGTTGGTAGATGAGTGAGTTGGTAGATGAGTGAGTTGGTAGATGAGTGAGTTGGTAGATGAGTGAGTTAGTCAAATTATTTTTTATAATAATTATCTTCCCTCTTTTGTCCCTTCTTTCATTTATTCCCTCCCCCAATTACACCCCACCTTCCCTTCTTCCTACCAAACAAACCTTTCTAAGAACTTATCAAAGAGTCTTGTTTGCAAGAAATCTTTTATTTCTGTGATGTATGGCTGGAGAGGGATGGGTTGGGATGGGATGGGATGGGATGGGATGGATGGGATGGTTGGAGAGGGATGGGATGTATGGTTGGAGAGGGATGGGATGGGATGTATGGATGGGATGGGATGGGATGGTTGGAGAGGGATGGGATGTTTGGCTGGAGAGGGATGGGATGGGATGGGATGGGATGGGATGGTTGGAGAGGGATGGCATGGGATGGGATGGAATTGGAGGGGGATTTAGTACGGAGGAGGAGGGTTTAAAGAATTATGAGTGCAAAAAAGAAAAAAAAAAGTTGTAGAAAAAAATTTTTATGTTAAAAATTTAAATAGATAAATAAAATATTATTTTCAACAAAAAAATTCAAATGTTTTTTTTACAATAAATAAAAATATTAAAAAATGCTTTGCAAGGGTGGAAGAGATGGAAGAAATGAAAATGATGATGATGATAATGATGAATCAAAAAGGATTATGGAAAATTTGAAAAAATAATACATTTAAGAAAAATAATTTTTACTTCGAAGATGTTGGGTGCGAGTTTTTTTGATTTTTGAGCTTGTGTCAGTGCTTCATGCGCCTGCAAAAAATAATAAATTAATTATTAATAATAAGAATATTAAATTAATTATTAATAATGATAAGAAAAGTAAGGTATAATAGTAATGATTTTCAATTCATCAATTAGTGAGACCAATTTAGGAATGCAATTGCTACCATGTCAATGGCTTCTTTTGAGTAGGACTGTGGGAAAGGCATTGTTGCATTCGTCATCATCATCATGATCACCATCATCATCAAAATCATTATCAGTATTGACAACATTATGAAAATCATTAAAATCCTCATCATTATCATCATCAACCTCCCATACTCCCCTCCTCAAACATAATAAACCATCAGAATAATTCTCTCGTTCCCGCCAAAACCTATTTTCCCGCCAAAACCTATTCTCCCACACGCCTAAATCCTATTTTCCCGCCAAAACCACATTTCCCGCCAACAGACGTGTTCTTGCGATAGGAGTTCCTTCATGATGAACTGGTCGTAGATTTCCTTTCCCGCCTTTGTCCTCTCCTCGTCTGTCTGTAGGTTCTCGAACTTCTTTATCTGTGTCCGTGTGTGTGTGTGTGTATGTTTATGTATTCATGTGTGTGTGTTTGTGTATGTTTATGTGTCCATGTGTGTGTGTGTATGTATATGTTTATGTGTATGTGTCCATGTGTGTGTGTGTATGTGTATGTTTATGTTTATGTGTTCATGTGTGTGTGTTTGTGTATGTTTATGTTTATGTGTCCATGTGTGTGTGTTTGTGTATGTGTATGTTTATGTGTGCATGTGTGTGTATGTGTATGTTTATGTGTTTATGTGTGTGTGATTGTATGTGTGTATGTGTATGTTTATGTTTGTGTATGTATTTTTTCAGCCATTAAGCCCCTAACACTCAAGTCTACTCACACCTCATCCACTCTAATCGATGAAAAGCCACATACAAATCATCAATGCCTAGTGTGTCCGTTCATTCGAATTGTCCGTTCATTCGAATTGTCCGTTCATTCGAATTGTCCGTTCATTCGAATTGTTCGTTCGTTCATTTGTTCATCTTGTTCGCCATTGCTAGTTTGTTCGTTCGTTCGAGTTTTGTTGACTAATTAATTAATCCATTAATCCATTCATTCATTCATTCATTATTTTTCCATTCATCCACCCATTCATTCTAACATTATTCCATTCATCCACCCATTCATTTTCAAATTGTTTCATTTATCCACTGCTCATGTCAAATACCCATTCATCCGTGCATCCCAAATGAAACCCTGAATATACGCAATAAGTTGATTGGAAATTGATTTATCCATCCATTTATGTATACATTCAACCATCCATCCATCCATCCATCCATCCATCCATCCATCCATCCATCCATTCATCCACCCACTCACTTACCAACCATCTATCCAACTATCCACCAACCCACCCATTCCTCTATCCACCATCTCATTCATCCACTCAGTCACTTCCTCATTCATCCCACCACTTATACGCATATCCATCCAGAGATTCATCCACCCATTTCCTCACTCACTCACTCACTCACTCCTCCCACTCATTCACTCCTCCCACTCACTCATTCACTCCTCCCACTCACTCATTCACTCACTCACTCACTCACTCACTCAATCACTCACTCACTCCTCCCACTCACTCATTCACTCCTCCCACTCACTCACTCACTCACTTCTCCCACTCACTCACTCACTCACTCACTCACTCACTCACTCACTCACTCACTCACTCACTCACCTCTTCATAAAAGGCGATCTGAGGAACGGGCTCTTCACACACATTCTCACAGAAGTCTTTGAAGAGTAAAAAGCCTGTGTGATGATGATGATTATGATGATGAGGGTGGTGGTAATGATGATGATGAGGGTGGAGATGATGACAACGATGATAATGATTAATTATAAACAACAACAACACTTCTTTTTTGTTAATTACAATATTTTTTTCTTGTCTAAATAATAAATTCCTCCTCCTTCTCCTCCCCCTCTTTTTCCTCCTTCTCCTCCTCATCATCATTATCATCATCATCATTATCATCAGCATCATCATCATTATCATTATCGTCGTCATCATCATAATCATCATCAGCATCATCACGTAATCAGAAATCCAACTTTCTTGTGAAATTGGTGATTTATGAAACGCTAGAGTGGCTAACTACAAAATAAAAAGAAATGTTTTTTCCTGCCATTATTTCAAAATGAAAACATTCTTATTTACCTCTCCGTCGTATTGAAAACGCTCGTTTCGTATTGATTTGTATTTACACATACGAAATAAATATATATACGATTTATTGTCTCAATTCATTAATCAATTTGTTCCAAATTTCTTCGCTTCAAAACAATGTAGCCTATTTAATTAATTTATGTATTCTAATTTATTCATCGAATAAACTTTATTTTCCAAAATATTATTTTTTTATTCCCATTTTCACCACAAAAAAATATTTTTCCCCTCCAGTTTTGTAGGTACGTATTGAGGTTGAGAAATAGAGGCGTTGCATTTAATTGCCCATCGATCCCCCATCACTTACTTTAATCGCTCAAAATGTAAAGAACAAATATCACCTTCACCCTTTCTTGATCATTTAAAAAAAACATATTTTCTGTTTTTATCATCATCATCATCTTCGTCGTCATCGTCAATATCATCATCATAATCCTCCTCCTCATCATCATCATCATCATCACTAACAAAATTTAATTTACTTTTCTGAATTTTCATCAACGAATTCCCGAAGCATCGCAACAAGCTCAACCAATGGAAACAAAATCTTTATTTCTCCTCTCTCCTCCATTCCTTCATTCACTCTTTCCTTCCCTCCCTTCCTTCATCCTTCCATCCTACATTCCTTCATTTCTTTTCTCTCATTAGTTTCTTCTTTCTTTCATTTATAAATTAATATATTTTAAAAGAAGGTTAGACATTTATCCCTTTATGAAGTCGTTTTTCCAATCAGTAGAACTAATGAAATTCATCCTCATCATCTCCATCATCATCAGGGTCATCAGCCCCATAATCATTATCATCGTCATCACTGTCATCATTGTCATCATCATCATCTTCTTCCTCCTCTTCTTCCTCATCATCATCATCATCACCACCACGACAAGAAGCGCAAACAGTTTAAGTAAAGCCGATTTAAGTACCCCCTTCCCTCCTCAACCCTCTCTCTTTTATAACCCCTTCCATTCATCCTCCTCCATCCTCTCCTTCTATCCCCCCTTCTCATCCATCCTTTCATCCTCCCCACATATCTCACTCCTCCACCCCTCCAACCAATCCAACCCCTTTAATCAACATGCATACGACTAACTTACACAGCACACACTGCCACACATAAAAACACACTTAATTATGCGTGCATACAATCCCTAATCGACCCGTCCATCCATCTCTTCTGTCATCCACTTATTCCTTCGTTCTACATTTTGTATTCACTCTTTTATTTATCCATTCTTTCATTTTCTTATTTGTTCTCACTCATCTTCTTCCACCTTCTTCCAACCTCATTTTTTAATATTCATTTTTCTCTACTATCCATCCATCCACCCTTCTACTCAGTTCCCTCCAACTCTTTCGCCTTCAACAACCTTTTTCCACCATCTATTGAGTTCCTTTTTTTATCTCACAAGACATTTTCCCACTTCCACCACCACCCCACTACCACCACCACCCCCTCCCACTACCCATCTTCCAAACCACCACCACCCCCTCCCACCACCCATCTTCCAAACCACCCCCTCCCACCACCCATCTTCCAAACCACCCCCTCTCACCACCCATCTAGGGTGAACGGGTAGCTGAGTCGGCAACGACTCTCGGCTTGACCAATAATGAAAGGTCCTAGGTTCGAGCGCAACCAATGCCCTAGTAACCCAAAGGCGCTAATGAAAATATGCAGCCTAAGTGGCCTGGAAGCTCGTTCGGGTTATACGCCACTATAATAATGCTCGTCATTATTATTATTATTATTATTCCAAACCACCACCACTCCCTCCCACCACCCATCTTTCAAACCACCCCCACCACCCCCTCCAACCACCACCCATCTTTCAAACCACCCCCACCACCCCCTCCAACCACCACCCATACTCCAAACCACCCCCACCACCCCCTCCAACCACCACCCATCTTTCAAACCACCCCACCACCCCCTCCAACCACCACCCATCCTCCAAACCACCAACACAACCCCCTCCCACCACCACCCATCTTTCAAACCACCCCCACCACCCCCTCCAACCACCACCCATCCTCCAAACCACCAACACAACCCCCACCCCCTTTCATCACCCATCTTCCAAACTACCACCACCACCCCCCTCCCACCACCCACCTAATCTCTGATTGAAGATCTTATCAAAGGTGACCTCTCCATTCTTTTCCAGGTGTTTTTGCATTACGCTCTTGATGCTGTGTGTGTGTGTGTGTGTGTTTGTGTGTGTGTTTGTGTGTGTGTTTGTTTGTGTGTGTGTGTGTGTTTTTGTGTGTGTTTGTTTGTGTGTGTGTGTGTTTGTGTGTGTGTGTGAGTGTGTGTGTGTGTGTATGTGTGTGTGTGTGTGTGTGTGTGTGTGTGTGTGTGTGTGTGTGTGTGTGTGTGTGTGTGTGTGTGTGTGTGTGTGTGTGTGTGTGTGTGTGTGGGGGGGGGGGAAGATGGGTGTTTCATTGGAACCTATTGTTTTCAATTATATATTTTTATTCTCTGTTATTTTTGCAAGCAAACTCTTCTTTATGATGCATTATCCTATCAGTTTTTAATTAAAAATTCGTCTCTGAATATTAATCTTATGTGAATAAAAAATAAATATACAAGCAAATTATTAATCTACAACAATAACAACAAATGCCACATTAATGTTCAACTATCAAAAAGTCTCAAATTGTATAATATCTTTATTTACTTGTAAAACAATTATCCATTTATTAAAAAAGAAGTATACATCAGCGTGGGAAATTGCACCAACGTTGGTACTTGACCAATGCAATAAACATGCATTACAATCCTTCGCCCCCCATCAATGTATTTAGTCATTTTCCAAGTGTATCATCATCATCTTCATCATCAACATCATTATCATCATCTTCATCTTTTTCACTGTCATCACCATCACTTTCAGCTCCCTTATCATCATCATCCTTATCACCACCCTCAGCATCATAATCATCTTCATCACCACCATCATCATCATCACCACCTCCACCACCATCATCATCATCATCATCGTCACCTAGGATCAGGCAGGAGAATCCTCTTACTGGCTCGTGCGGCAGGCGTCGACTTGGATTTTTCCATCGCCATCAGATAACTCACGTCCGCCAGAACCGCTTCAAGATCCGCCATTTTTACGGATCGATTAGAAAATTATTGTAAAAATATATTCAAAACTCAAATCTGATTTTTATGTATTTTTGGAAGATTTCTTTTCCTCTAAATCGTCCTCAATTCTTGGCGAATCCGTATAATAAATAGCAACTAACATTAACTTTTAAAAATATTTAAATGCCCTTTTACTAAGCGCTTTTTATTAATATTTAATCCTAATTAGCAATCCATTCCAACTTCAATAAAAACTATTAATAAATTACAATACTTGAAGTTATTTTAATCCAAACTTCAAAAGATAACTCTGGGTAAATAATCATAGAATTCTTCACAAACAGCGTTTATGACATAAACTTTATGTTAATTTATTTTTTCTATTCAGCATGGGCACTTCCATTTTATATATTTCTTTAATTCTATTTAAACTAATTCATTATACTAAAGTATTTCAAAATCTCCATTATTACTTAGCTGTTTGAATGCCACAAAATATCTATTTAAAGACACAACCTTCATCATTTGTACACTTTCTTTAAGTACACTCGAAATAAAAATAAATACTCCCATCAATGTTTTTCACATTTTAAACAAAAATTTCCAACTATAAAGTACTTTCAAATTGCTGTATATTTTTCACATTTGAGTTATAATGTCTACAAATAAGCAAGAATATGAGATGGAGTTGTACACACTTGTACAACAAACTCATGCACATTCTCGTTGTACGCATTTCAAACTCTACTTGTAAATTTAAATTTATTTTTTTCATTTGACCTTTCTAGCCTTTTTCTTGGTCATCTAGTGCAAACATTTACAAAATGTTTAATTAGTTGTTCAATTTTTTTTAGTATTTAAGTTTTGTTTTTTCAATGATGTAAAAAAAGTAAAAATTTATTCCTAAAAACAATAAAAAAGGTCGATTGTTTTTCCGTTATTTCAAAGAGCCGCTAGGGTAGTGAATATTTCAGGATAATTCAACTAATATGATGTTTAAAAAGTTTTAAGAAGGAAAAATAATTATTTTTCAAGTTTTCAGCAAAATGAAAATAATTATTCACTCATTAAATATTTAAATAAAGTTTATAAAATATAGTTTTAAGTTATGCGTTAGAGAATCTACAGTGTTTATATTACTCGTATCAGGCCGTTCTGATACATACATAATAAAAACTGAAAATTGAAAACAGCGTCTTTTTATACATATTTTTTAAAACATCGCTTTAACCTAAAACATGAAAATATTAACACAAAAATTGAATCAAATTTTCATAAAGAACGATTAAAAATACAGCATTTCTTGGCTATTAATCGGATTTTGCGTGAGTTCTTTGTAAGGAATTTAAACAACTGATTTTCTTTAATTTAATAATCTCATAAAAAGATTTTCTAAAAATATATAATCAATAGAATGTATAAAAAATTCTATTAACTCTAAAAATTCAATTTTTGATGGAATTTAGGAGGTTTATAGAGGTTAATGGAAAACAAGAAAAAGGAGGAAAAGATGAAAGATCTTACTAAAGCCATAACCGCGAGTTCGTCAACCCAAGACACCGTTCTGATGGTTGGACCAAACTTCAGAGTGGGCAAGAAAATCGGAAGCGGCAATTTCGGAGAACTTCGAATAGGTGAGACGTCTGCTAAATCATGCAAGGAAATGCATTGGAATATTCCGGAATATTTGTGATTTTTTCGTCTGCTTTGGGGTTAAAATATAATTAAATGGAGATTAATAAGGGATACATTGTTTTTAAATATTTTATTTAAGTGGTTTTTTTTTTACCAAATATACATTTAATTCATGCAACAATTCATTTTAACAGGAAAAAATCTCTACACAAATGAGCATGTTGCCATCAAACTTGTTGGTTTTTTGCATTTATCATAATTTTATTTATTCAATATTTTACTTTTACTATTTAAAATTATTTTTTAATAAGGAATGCTTGTTTACAAACTCCCAAATATGTTTATTATTTTAAACTACAAATTGTTTTGCACACAAATTTAAAATGTTTTTGTTTCTAACTCTTTTATACAAGTTTTTATAAGCAAATCATTATATTTACAAGCAATTATCTTGCATTTGTTTGATCTTTCAAATTTACTTTAAAACCTAGGACAAAACAATCAAAAGTTTTTAAAAAAATAATAAGACATATAAAACAACAAAAAACATTTATAATCATTTTTAAAAGTATTATTTATTATAATAAATAAAAAAATATAGATAATTATTTTTAAGAAAAATAAAATACATCACAAATTACAATGTTTGTTGTTATCTTAATTAACATCAATTAAAAACCACTCAATATCACTAATTAATTTACTATTAACACCTATAAAGGTATTAAACAATATAAAAAATAATATTTTATGATAATAATGTTTTTAATATTATAGTTTATATATTATATAGATGAAAGAGGAATAATTGTTTCAAATCATTTATTATATATTGTTCAATAATATGCATCGTTTTACTAATAATAAATATTATAATTATAACAACTATTAAGAAATTATAATGTTTATATTTATAATCATGATTAAATTAGTCAAAAAAACAATAATAATAATAATAATGTTTGTTTTGTTTATCGTAAACAGGAAGATATAAAATCCAAAGTTCCGCAGCTGCACTTGGAATACAGATTCTACAAAACACTCACCCCTGCAGGTTTGAATACAATCATCATCTCCATCATTTCCTTCCTCTCTTTCTTTCTTCACTTCCTTCCTTCCTACATTCCTTCTTTTCTTTCTTTCTTCCTTCCTTCCGTCCTTTCTTTCAACACCCTTTCTTCTTTATCCTATGCAACCTCAACGACTTCCATTCTCTTCAATTCTTCCCTCTCCATCCATAATTTTCCATAACCCACCACCCTTCCAAACCACCATCTTTCCCCACTTTTTCCTAACAATCCAAAATCCCAACCCCCCTCCCCCCAAACCACTCACCACCCCAACCCTCCCCTCCCCACAATGAACGCCAGAGGGTCTACCAACAGTCTACTACTTTGGTCCGTGCGGCAAGTACAACGCCCTGGTGATGGAGCTGCTGGGCCCGTGCCTGGAAGACCTTTTCGAGAAGCTCAACAAAAAGTTCTCCCTCAAGACCATCCTCATGATCGGCATCCAATTGGTCGGTTGGGTTGGTGGGGTGGAATGTACGGGGGGAGGGGGTGTGGAGTGCTGAATGGGGAATGAAAAACCACTACTTTGAAGATCACCAAAACATCTATAACCACCACTGTTGACATCATCACCACTTCATTATCAACATCATATTTATCATCAGCACATTATCTTCATCATTATCACCACTACATAATTATCATCATCATCATTTCCACCACCACTGCCACCCTCACCACCACCACCACCACCACCCTCACCACCCCCTTCACGAGCAGGTATCGAGGGTGGAGTACGTGCACTCGAAGCACATCGTGTACAGAGACATCAAGCCCGAGAACTTCCTCGTCGGCCGATGGTCCAACCGTCGAATGAACTTCATACATATTATAGGTGGGAGGGAGGGGGAGGGGAAGAAGGGGTTTATGTGGGTGTGGGGGGGGGGGGGGGGAGTGGGGTGGGAGTTTCTGTTTTTGTGTGTGTGTGTGGAGGGATGATTAAATAAAATCCCCTTGTTCCACCATCCGATCAGATTTCGGCCTTTCCAAGCTGTACGTAGATCCAAACACAGGTGATAATGATGCCACCAATAATAAAAATCATAAAAAATAAAAAATAATATGTAGAATAATTATAAAAATAATAATACGTAGAATAATAATAAGAAGCATAATGGTCTTTTAAGAGACGAATCGATGAACTTCTATTAAAAACGAACAATAATTTAGATTACATTAAATTAATTTAATAAATCTATTAAATTATTAATCGACCAATTAAATAATTAAAGATTTAATTGGTTAATTAAATTCGACTTTCTCTCGTTCCCACAGGGGAACATATTCCATACAAGGAACACAAGAGTTTAACAGGAACGGCCAGATATATGAGTATCAACACTCACCTCGGAATCGGTGGGTGGGTGGATGAGGGGGTCGGTGATGATAGTTTGGGGTGGGGGGGGGGTGATGAAAGGGGTGGGTGGTGATTATGATGATATCAAAGTGGCTTATGAATCATCATGATGTTATTTCAGTAAAGAATGTTCTAAAGAAGGATATTTTAAAAATTCCACTTTCAACCAACCAGTCACTCATTCATTCTTCACCCACCGCCCAACCAACCAACCAATCAGAACAAAGTAGGCGTGACGACCTGGAGGCGATTGGTCACGTGCTGATGTACTTCCTGCGAGGATCATTACCATGGCAGGGCTTGAAAGCGGAAACACTAAAGGAAAGATACCAAAAAATCGGTGATACTAAACGATCAACTTCCACCGCCGTACTATGCCAAGGACATCCGGGTGTGTGTGTGTTTTTTTTGTGTGTGTGTGTGTGTTTTTTTTGTGTGTGTGACGACCACATTCTTCAACCCTCTCCACTTCCCCCTCACACGACGACACTTTTTATCCCTCTCTACCCTCCCTTCTCCAACCCTCTCTACCCTCCCTTCTTCAACCCTCTCTACCCTCCCTCCTCCAACCCTCTCTACCCTCCCTCCCCCATCCCTCTCTACCCTCCATCCTCCAACCCTCTCTACCCTCCATCCTCCAACCCTCTCTACCCTCCCTTCTTCAACCCTCTCTACCCTCCCTCCTCCAACCCTCTTTACCCTCCATCCTCCAACCCTCTCTACCCTCCCTTCTCCAACCCTCTCTACCCTCCCTCCCCCAACCCTCTCCACCCTCCCTCCTCCAACCCTCTCTACCCTCCATCCTCCAACCCTCTCTACCCTCCATCCTCCAACCCTCTCTACCCTCCATCCTCCAACCCTCTCTACCCTCCCTTCTTCAACCCTCTCTACCCTCCCTCCTCCAACCCTCTCTACCCTCCATCCTCCAACCCTCTCTACCCTCCCTTCTCCAACCCTCTCTACCCTCCCTCCCCAACCCTCTCCACCCTCCATCCTCCAACCCTCTCTACCCTCCATCCTCCAACCCTCTCTACCCTCCATCCTCCAACCCTCTCTACCCTCCATCCTCCAACCCTCTCTACCCTCCATCCTCCAACCCTCTCTACCCTCCATCCTCCAACCCTCTCTACCCTCCCTTCTTCAACCCTCTCTACCCTCCTTCCTCCAACCCTCTCTACCCTCCCTCCCCCATCCCTTTCTACCCTCCATCCTCCAACCCTCTCTACCCTCCATCCTCCAACCCTCTCTACCCTCCATCCTCCAACCCTCTCTACCCTCCATCCTCCAACCCTCTCTACCCACCATCCTCCAACCCTCTCTACCCTCCATCCTCCAACCCTCTCTACCCTCCATCCTCCAACCCTCTCTACCCTCCCTTCTTCAACCCTCTCTACCCTCCCTCCTCCAACCCTCTCTACTCTCCCTCTCCCATCCCTCTCTACCCTCCATCCTCCAACCCTCTCTACCCTCCCTCCTCCAACCCTCTCTACCCTCCCTTCTCCAACCTTCTCTACCCTCTCTCCCCCAACCCTCTCTACCCTCTCTCTCCCAACCCTCTCTACCCTTTCTCCTTCCCTCTCCACCCTCCCTTCCCCAACCTTCTCTACCTTCCCTCCCCCAACCTTCTCCACCCTCCCTCTCCCAACCCACTCCACCCTTCCTCCCCCAACCCTTTCCACCCTCCCTCCCCCAACCTTCCCCACCAACCCACCCTCCCAAAACAGAAGAATTCAAGATGTACCTGGACGCCACCCGATCCCTCTCCTTTTCGGAAAAGCCCAACTACGAGTACCTGAAGAACCTCTTCAGGGGACTGATGCGCAAGAATGGCTGGGATGTCGACTGGGAGTTCGACTGGGTCGTCAAGCAGAGGGTGCGTCGGTAGGGGTGGGTTAGGGGGGGGGGGGTGGTTTGGTCGTTAAGTAAAGGGGGTGTCTGAATAGGTGTGTTTGGGGGTGTGGTTTGGTCGTTAAGTAAAGGGGGTGTTCGGATAGGGTGGGTTTGGGGGTTGTGTGGTTTGGTCGTTAAGCAGAGAGTTTTAGGGGTTTGGGGTTGGGAAATAAAGGGTATATGGCTGGTGGTGGTTTGGCTTGGTGAGCAGAAGGTGGGCTGTGGTTAATGTGAATAATTACATTATCATAATCATCATCATGATCGCATCATTCTGATCATCAGTATCATCATCACAATACTTAAATCATCATCATCACCACCACCACCACAGCAACTGCAAGCGAGCAAGGACGCGCACGAGAACATTCCAAACTCCAACTTCTCTAGTCACCCCCCTCTTGTGCGTTCCTCCTCCTCTTCTTCTTCTTCCTCCTCCTCTTCTTTTTCCTTTTCCCCACTCCATCCCATCCCCAACCACTTCATCCCTTACTCTACCCAATCCCCATTTCCGCTCAATCACGCCCGTCCCGCCCTACTCCATCCTCATCCCACCTCTCCTCCCCCTCACCTGCACCACTTCCTCTCCCAACCTACCCCAATCCATTCTTCTTTATTATTATTTATTTTTACTCATACTATTATTCGAATTTTATAATTTCTATTACTATTACTACTACTACTACTACTACTACTACTACTACTACTACTACTACTACTACTACTACTACTACTACTACTACTACTACTACTACCGTACAGCCTTCTTCCAATACAAACGCCAACTACACTTCTATCAAAAATAACAAGGATCGTCAAAATAATAATCAGGTTTGCGAATCCATCCATCTATCCATCCATTCATCCATCCTTCCATCTATCCATCCATCCATCCATCTATCCATCCATCCATCCATCTATCTATCTATCTATCTATCTATCTATCTATCTATCTATCTATTCACCTCCACCACCATCACAACTCTTCCTCTTCACCATCATTCCCTCCTCACCTCCCCTCTCCACCATCCCACCCCCCCCCCAACAGTCTTCAAATGCACGGGCAGCGAGGGAGACGACGAATGAATTGACCGAGTCCACTTCGAACGCCCCATTCACCACCACCGAGGTGGCCATCATGGCGCCCCCGGAAAAGGAGAATTCACAGCCCTGGTTCGTTTGGGGGGGGTTTTGGGAAGGTGGTTCGTTTGGTGAGGGGGGGGTTGTTTTTGGGGGGGGGGGGGTTTTGGGGAGGTGGTTCGTTTGGTGGGGGGGGGGGGTTTGGAGGAGGTTGTTTTGGTTAGTTGATTGATGGTGGAGTGGAGGGGGAAGTGGTAGTGGTTTCGTTGGGAGAAAGGGCAAGAAGAGGTTTTTATTCTGTTTATTTATTGATTATTAATAATTATATTTATTTCATTGAAAGTTTAATGACTAATTATTTTACTTTTTCAGGTGCTGTTTTCTAAAAAAAATAAAATTCAAAACGCGACGAAAATGAAGTAATTTCAGTTCGATTTCTCTGTAATAAAACATTTTGTTATCAAGTTCAACTTATTTTTTGTGTTTTTATTATCGTTATTATTATATTTGTATTGTTAATAATAATAATAATACTATTATATATCTGTTAATATTATTAATATTATCATTAATAATAATAATGTTATTATTTAGTTTATAATGCAGAGATAAAACAGTTGTGTATATTATATCCTTTGATATACTAACAAACTATTCAATAATTTTTTTATTTTTTATTTATCTATTAACTTATGTTTTCTATTCATATGTGCTAACTTCTTAACTTACATTTTTTAATTTTTCTAATTATTTTAATTTTTCTAATTATTTTAATTTTTCTAATTATTTTAATTTTTCTAATTATTTTAATTTTTCTAATTATTTTAATTTTTCTAATTATTTTAATTTTTCTAATTATTTTAATTTTTCTAAATATTTTAATTTTTCTAATTATTTTAATTTTTCTAATTATTTTAATTTTTCTAATTATTTTTATTTTTCTTCAGAATATTTGTTGTTTTTTCCCGAATATTTTTATTATTTTCATTTCTTTTTCTTTCTCAACATTCAAAACTGTTCGTCTGACTACCTTTATCGCTTTATACTACGCCATCTCAACTTCAATTCCAAAACTTTCAACTTGTGTAGCGCTTCACAATCAATCCGAATAGATCCACCTTTTGATTACTCTTTCGTCATTTTATCGATCTTATCATTATTATTCTTTTTATTACTTCTAATTTTATATCACCATAATTTTCCGTCATCATCATCTTCTTGTCTTAACATAAAAAGATTTTCTCGATAGTTAGAAATATTTAGAGAAAACTTTTCATCATCAACATCATCATCATCACCATTCCCAAATCATCATCATTATCATCATCATCATTAACATCATTATTAATTATAATTTCTAAATCATTATATTTATAGTAGTATCATTATCTTCTCGTTCAAAATGCATCTATGACCTGTTAGGTGTCTCCAATCAAATGTGTGTGTGTGTGTGTGTGTGTGTGTGTGTGTGTGTATGTATGTGTGTATGTATGCGTGTATGCGTGTGTGTGTGTATGCGTGTGTGTGTGTATGCGTGTGTGTGTGTTTGTTTTTGTGTGTGTGTGTGTGTGTGTGTGCGTGTGTGTGTGTGTGTGTGTGTGTGTGTGTGTGTGTGTGTGTGTGTGTGCGTGTGTGTGTGTGTGTGTGTGTGTGTGTGCGTGTATGTTTTTGTGTGTGTGTGTGTGTGTGTGTGGGTGTGTGTGTTTAAAGGAAGTTGTTAATATTGTTTTGTTCTATGTCTAATTATTACTCCAAGTTGTTTAAATTGTATTATTAAAATGTTAAATTAATTATAACACCACAAATAAAAATACATTTTATTCAAAAAGAATTTGAACTTAGTTTTGAATTAACATTATTTTATTAATAATAATAATATTAAATGATACTATTCTCATAATACTTTTTTTCAACATTTTTCCGTTTTGAAGTAAATTCAGCTGTCATTTTCATTTTTTAAGGTTTTTTTTCCTATTTTTAATTTATTTAATTTTTATTATTAATTAAATATACATTAAATCACTTCGGAAAAACTATGAAATTTATATCGAATAAAAAGGAAAACATTCTTTTATTATAGAATTATAAATCAAAGAATAATAAATTAGAATTAATAATTATAGATTAATAAATTAGAATTATTAATTATAGAATAATAAATTAGAATGATTAATTATAGAATAATAAATTAAAATTATTAATTATAGAATAATAAATTATTATTATTAATTATAGACAAATAAATTATGCAAAGTCGTAGCGTGAAAGCCATTTGGTGTGGTCAAGTGTTTGAGGTGAAGGCAGTGAGGGAGATGTTGGGAGGGGGGAAGGAAGAAAAGATGGTGTGATAGTGATGCTTTGTGAAGAAAAAAGGGATGGAATGATGATGATGGTGTGTGTTGGGATGGAGGGTTTGTGAAGGGATGAAATTTTTCATGATGTATAGATGATTAAGAATATTAATTTAATAAATAACTTTAAATAGGCAGGTATTTACGTAGCTTTAGATTATTAATATTTTAAATACTTCATAGAATAATGATTGAAGTTTGTTTTAAAGTGGATTAAACAAATTAACCGTTTATAAATATGATTTTTAAAATTGTTAACAAAATAATTTCGTTAAAGGATAACTGGAAAAACAAAAAATAAGCCTATATTGACTAAAAGAACAATTTAAAAGCTAAATTATCGAACTAAAAAATAAGCAAAATCCAAAAAATCATAAATATGTACATTAGAGAAATCAATGATTGGTCACTCCTCCAAAAAAGCCAGTGTTTTTTTTACATATTGAAGTTGTTTTAAAAGAAAGACAGGCCAATAGTTAATATTTGATTATTATGTTAATTATTAAATAAATTATCATTTGTTTATTATACTAAATATTAAATTGGTTAAACTTAATTTTTCATTTAAAAACATCAAATGAATTCACAGAAAAAAAAACTTGGAGCAAAATAGAATCTATTTTTTCTCGAAGAAACAAAATAGTCGACCTACAATGAACCTTTATTCAATACATTTCGCGAAATACAATGTAGGAGCACCTATTTTGCTGTGAGTATAGCAGGGGGAAAAACAATAAAAAATAGAATAAAAAAAAAAAGTATTTTAAAAAATTAAATATGGAATGTATACGCACTTGGATAAAAATATAAATTAAAAACAAGAAACAAGTAAAAGAAATAAGTCTAAAATAATAAAAAAATATTTTTTAAGAAAACATAAAAAGAATAAAAATGAAGAAAACTAAATAGAAGAGTATACATGGGGATGAAGAAAAATAAAAAAAAGATAAAAAACAGAATGAAAAAAGGCACACTCATACATACTCTCAATGGCCACACAAATAAAGAAAAAAAATACACACAAAAACACACAATAAACACACAAATAAACACATAAAAAACACAAAAACACACACACACAATAAACACACACAAACACACACACACAACAAACACATAAAAAACACACAAAAACGCAAGCGATCAAGAATAGAGGGGAATGCTTATAATGAACAATCCATCACGGTTCACCCTGGAGCTTATGGCAGACGAATCCGCAGTGTCGGGCAGACCATAGGTTTTGATGTTCCCCCTATCCCTCCCCGACTCCACTCCAACCACCAACAACCTCTCTTCCACCACCTCGATTACCAAATCTTCGTTGTTGAATCCAGGGCCGGGTTTGACGACAATTTCCATTGTTTGGCGCCCTCTGGCGTCGGTTTTAACTTCACTTACGAAGGATTTCCCGTATAATTCCTTGGGCGCTTGAGTGTGATTGGTGTGGGAGTGGTTTGAAGGGAATATATACTGGTTGTTGTTGGGCGTGTGGCTGGAAAAGTGGGAGTGGTTGGTGAATTGGGTGTTGGAGAAATGGGTGTTGGAACGGTTGGATGGGGGGTTGAAGTGGGAGGTCGTTTTGTGGGAGAGGGTTGGATGGTCTTGGGGAAAGTAGAATAGAAGCGGGATTTCCACCTTCACCAAGCCATTCCTGTTCACCTTAGCCGTCATGCTGGTGAGATCGGCATACCTTGATGAAAGAATAATCAAAAGGTGAATGGGTAGCTGAGTCGGCAACGACGCTCGGCTTGACCAATAATGAAAGTTCCTAGGTTCAAGTGCAACCAATGCCCTAGTAACCCAAAGGCGCTAATGAAAATATGCAGCCTAAGTGGCCTGGAAGCCCGTTCGGGTTATATGCCACTATAACAATGCTCGTCATTATAAAAGGTTATTGGGTTCAATAATAATAATTATTTTTGATTACAATTTAAACACCTCGGTAGCGGAATCTTTTGCGTGAAGGTCATTGCAATATTGTGGTCAGCGTCTCCATCATGCCGAGCCTCTATCACCACCTGGAAATGTAAAAATAACATTCTTTTTTTTCTTTTCAAAAAGTTTTTTTACACTTTTTTTTCTCACAAATATTTTAAAAACAGTTTTACCTATTTTTTTATAGTAAAACTTTAATTTAGTTTAATTTAATTTTTCTTAGTAGAAATTTAAATAATTTTATTCTACCGACTGAAAATCCAACATTTAGAATGCAATTACTGTCCCACAAGTTTAAACAAATAATTCTCGACAACCCATAGACCTATCAGTTCGTTTAAATACCATTCATTCCTTTGTAAAGCCATTCATTCATTTATCAGTCCTTTTCAGTCTATCCTCCTACCCTTTCGTTTATTCATTTTTTATCCATTAAACTCTCACTCCATCCATCCATCCATCCATCCATCCATCCATCCATCCATCCATCCATCCATCCATCCATCCATCCATCCATCCATCCATCCATCCATCCATCCATCCATCCATCCATCCATCCATCCATCCATCCATCCATCCATCCATCCATCTATCTATCCATCCATCCATCCATCCATCCACCCATCCATCCATCCATCCATCCATCCATCCATCCATCCATCCATCCATCCTCACCTTGTTTCCCAAGTTATCCAATCCAACATTGACAGACTTAGCGGGATAATCTGAAACATCCACAAACGCCTGGGTTGGAATTTCATATCTTTAATTATTTTGTTCAACCCATACTTTTATTATTATTAATTTTAATTATTTCATTATAAGCCATTTTAATATAAACTCCTCCCTCTTATCTTCACCTTCAAATCCCCATAAACTATTAAAAATAGTACCCCCCCCCCCCCTTTCCCATAAAACCATCCAAAGTATTACCCCCCCCCCTCTCCCTTCAAACCCACCTTAAATATAGGTAAGGGACCACTGGTATCAACATAGGAGTTTTTCTCTGCGTTGAAAACTGCTGGTGTGGCTGACCGGGATGAATGGGGTTTGGATGAAGAAGAGGATCCGAAATTAAATCTGGATGGGATTGGTTGTTGGGGTGTGATGGATGGGTTATCGGGGTGTGATGGATGGGTTATTGGGGTGGGATGGATGGGTTATCGGTTGGGGTGGATGGGTTATTGGGGTGGGATGGATGGGTTATTGGGGTGGGATGGATGGGTTATTGGGGTGGGATGGATGGGTGATTGGGGTTGGATGGATGGGTTATTGGGGTGGGATGGATGATTGGTGACTGGGTTGGATAGATAAGTGGTTGGAGTGGGATGGAGATAATCTCCAAGCGAATATTTTAAAATCAAAAACTCTGAAGAACAGTTAAAATAAACTGGAGAATCTTTACAAGTGGTTTAAAGGCGAACACATTTAAAACCATTGGCACACCAAGACCAAGTTCTATTTAGACGGACCTGATACACCTGAGTTACTTTTGGTAGTAAGTAAACAACATGTCTTGTTAACGGTGTTTATGTTGCTTTATCGATTCATGTACACATAATGCTTTTGTAAAGTTACGTTTGTAACATTTACAAGAAATCGTAAATCTGTTTAAGCTTTACATGCTTTTAGGGATCTCTGTCAACTTTACAAGTTCTCGTAAATCATTTTAAATATTTTTTTTCGAAGTTTTTTTATTTTTACAAGTTATTATTCATAGTTATTCATTTTATTTATGCACCCATCACAACCGCGTTAGCTGTTAAACCCTGTAACATTGCTTATTTTATTTCTACTATTTTTATTCTTTATTTTTTTCTCAACCTTGAAAGTGCATTAAGATTTTTTTCCAATTTAAAAAAAACATTTAATTATTGTAAAAATTGTATTTTTATTCTCAATATTTTGCACTTTCGAAAGTTAATAGACTTAGTTTTCTATTACTGCTAATAAACAAAAAAATAATTTAAATAGCTAACAAATTAATATAAGTTATTTTAATGAGTGACTAACCTGTTATTTTATTTTGTTAATTAATAAAAAAATAAATCACATTCTTTTTAATGAGTGGCTACTAGTCTTATTTTATTCTAGTAATACATAAAAAAATTAATTAACCTTTTTTTAGATTAATTGAAGTTTTTATTTAAGTGGTTTAATAGACTGGCTAATTGAACAAAATCGACCTATTATCTGCATTGGCGTCGCTGGCATGGGGGGAGAGGAGTTTGTCGATTTCAGATGTCCAATGCATGCGCTGATGCTCCAGCTCTTGTTGAACCTTGCTTAGGAAATCCGAGTCGTTCTTGTGGTCGCTGTTGTTGATGTTGTTGGGATTGTTGATGCTGCTTTTATAGTTGTTGTTAGAGTTGTTGTAAGGGTTTTTATAGTTGTTGTTGTTGTTGTTGCTGGGAATGTCTCGGTTGTTGGGATTGCTGCTACGGTAATTTGAATGACTTTGCTGGTTGTTGAAGTTGTTGCTATCGTTGTTGATTTTATTGTAGTTGCTGTGAGTGTTGTTGTTGTGGTATGTTGTATCATACTCGTCGTTGTTGAAGTTGTAGTTGTAGTGACTGGAATCAGACCTTTTTGAAAACCTTGAATTTAAAATGTTGTCGGTGGAGCGATGGTGCTGATGATGATTATGATGTCTTGAGGGATGGAATAAACTAGGTGATTTCATGGTGTTTCCATGGTTGGTGGTGGTGGAGTAATTAGGAGATCTGAAATTTGTGATTTCGAGGTCGTCGTAATCTTGATTAGACTTCTCACTGTCACCTGAAGGCCACTTGGACTGCCAATAAGATGGAGAGTTGTTGTTCTGGGCGGAACGAGGTGATTTGAAATCGCCCACGTTCCCATCGCTTCGACTGTTCACCCGGATTCTACGAACCGATCCGTCTCTCAGCGGTCGCTGCAGCGGGAAGTCAACTTGAGATTCAACGGAAAGGTTCCTCAGATTACCGGTGCTACGAAAGGGGTTCCCGATGGCGGTGGTTTCATCGAGGGGAGATTCCATTTCCTCGGTCGAGGCGGGACTAAGAGGGTTCCTCTTCGATGAATTTTCGTTTTCTTCCGATTGGATCGAGGGAGCGTAGCCTGATTCGCTGCGGGTTTTAGATTCACTTTTTGAGTGTGGAGAAAGAATTTGGTGTGCTTGGTTGTGGTGGAACTGGTTGTTGCTTTTATCTAATTTCTCGATGCTTCTGTTAGTTTTGGGATGTCTTCCCTTACCCTGCCACTCGTCGTTTTTGAGTATTTTCTGCGCCCAGTATGCCTTCACCTGGTCATTACGGACCTTGTTCAAATGGGTTTTATGGCGTTCGAAGTGGTTTATATCACTGCTTGAAAAGTCTCTATAAGAATCCATTTGCTTTGAATGTCTTTTAACTTTTTACTAAAAGCAAAAAATTAGTTGGAAAACTCTTTTTCTAATATAACATTTTAATACGAAAAAGCTAAAAAGAGATATTTCTTTAAACTTTGTGAAAAACTTTAAACTTTATTGTAGACTATAATTTATGGAAAACCGTTTTATAATTATCAAAATTTCATGAGTAATACCTCTCGAAAAGGTTTAAATATTCATTCTAGGAGGATAATTACATATTCAGAAACCTTTAGTCTTACTAAGCAACTCAAATCACAACTTCAACTACATAATATCCCAATGAGCTGTTACTAACGAGCCTGATTAAGAATGCAGCAATGCACTCATGCGTGTCGAAAGTGATGATCCAACTTTGAAAGTTTGTAACGCAAAGTTAATGAAGATGCTTTATAAACCATTTCAAAGAGGGCAACATGTTCTAAATTAGGGGGGTCTATATTTTTGGTGTGTTTTAGAACTTTCACGTGATGTTTACTTGTGGTTATGGATTGGTGGTTTATACCTACTAAGAGAAATCGATTGGTCGTACAACAAAATGTACAAATGCATACATTATATATTGTATTGTATTATATTATACAAACCATAGTGTGTGCATTTTTAATCATCAATCATATAATATATATATATAATGTGTGCGTGTCTGTACAACAATAATTGTATGCTTGATTAGGTTTCGTATGCTTTCTAAAGGTGAAAATTAGGCATACAACAGGTTTTGTTTTGTTTTGTTTTACATCAATTTTGCTCTAAATTTATGAATGTAAGGAAATTATTAGCCTCAAAGATTTTAGAATGAGATTATTTCAATAAGAATGTTTTTAATCCAAAAAGTGTGTAACAAATGATTTAAAAACTATTATAAATTTTTAGGCCAAACCTATTATGAATAAGTGATGCCTTTAAAAGGACAATTTGGAATCTTGAACGAATATATCAAATCATTAACAAAACTCTCATCGCATTTTGAGAATTTTAAAGTTGAGTTTTAGACAGATGAATTTTTTATTAACCGTTTTATGACTAATTCATTGTACTCAGGTTTAAATATACATTTAATATACTTTTAATCGTTTGTGTGTGAGTAATGCATTAAAAAATTTTTTATTTAAAACTGGTAAAAAGTATAAGTTATAAGTTAAAAATTGATTGAATTAATAAATTAGATATTTCCTCGTTCATGACACATCTTCATAAAAACTACAATTCACTTTAACAAGTTTTTGCCGCAAAAGCATTTTTTTACCTTTGTTTAATTAATTGAGTTAAAATAAGAAACCCAAAATAAATTAATAATTATTAAAAAAAATAATAAATAATGACTGGAATAACTCTAAAGCTTGAGGATTTAGAAGATTTGCTAAACATGCCTTTTACCAAGATATGCACTCTCAAAACCTTGGAGTGAGAAAATAAAAATAATTATGAATTGATATATATATATATATATTTAAACGATAATTATAAATTTGAATTTTAAATGTTTTTAATTGATGCACAAAATCTTTACAAATACATGTTATAAACTCCTAATAGGTGTTCTACAATAATAATAAAACTCTTCCCTAAAACGCAGTTTGAGTGGCAATCGAATCAAGAGCATTGACCCCGACCTCTTCAACCACCTTCCCAACGTGACCACACTTGACCTCTCCGGCAACCTTTTGACCTCATTCCACTCTAACCTTGACCTTTCCAAAGTGACGGTACTGGATGTTAGCAATAACAAATTCGCCAATGTGGAGTTTCTGGTTAGATTTCCAAGTTTGGAAGACCTGAATTGCGCTGGAAATCCACTGGAGGTTTTCAGAAAAATAGTTTTATTATTTAAATTCATCATTATTATTATTATGAAAATTAATTTTTTTTATATTAAACTTTTTTTAATAATTACGGTATCCCACCTCACCCTCAAACCTACCCTCATGCAAGTCCTACCAAAAGTTCCTGGCTACCTACTTATGTCCAGGCCTGTTGTGGATGGATGGCCAAGGGGTGGCTAACAGATATTCTGTAGATGCCTTCATGCATCAGTTGTGGAGTGAGGTGGGTGGGGAGGGGGGTGTTGGGTTGAGGGAGGTGTGGGTGTGGGTTGAGGGGGGGGGGGGGGCTGGTGTTGGGCTGAGGGAGGTGTGGGTGTAAAGGAGGGGGGGTGGTGTTGGGTTGAGGAAGGTGTGGGTGTAGAGGGGGAGGGCTAGTGTTGGGTTGAGGGAGGTGTGGGTGTAGAGGGGGGGGGGGCTGGTGTTGGGTTGAGGGAGGTGTGGGTGTGGAGGGGGGGGGGCTGGTGTTGGGTTGAGGGAGGTGTGGGTGTAGAGGGGGGGGGGGCTGGTGTTGGGTTGAGGGAGGTGTGGGTGTGGAGGGGGGGGGGCTGGTGTTGGGTTGAGGGAGGTGTGGGTGTAGAAGGGGGGGGGCTAGTGTTGGGTTGAGGGAGGTGTGGGTGTAGAGGGGGGGGGCTAGTGTTGGGTTGAGGGAGGTGTGGGTGTAGAGGGGGGGCTGGTGTTGGGTTGAGGGAGGTGTGGGTGTGGAGGGGGGGGGGGGTAGAGAAAATGAGATGAAGTGAAAACGTTTAAATTAACCATTTAATTCACTCTCTCCATCCCATACAAACCATTCATGATTCCACCACCTCCCAACCATCCATCATCCAACCATCATCCCATCCATCATTCCATCAGTGTATGATCCAGCAAAGCAATCTCAAAAGTCCAGGGAGAGACATGGATGAAAGGGAGGGGATGGTGGAGGAGATGGTGAGGATTATGAAGGGGAAGAGGTTCATGGGTGTGGGACTCCCAGCTGATATACGTGACTTCATCGTTGGTTTCTTTATGTTTTTAGTGAATTTGTAATTAATTAAAAATTTAATGATTCAAAATACATGAAATAAAATGACTTAATAATTTTTATTTTTAGACTTTTCAAATATAAAAACGTTATGAATAAATTTGTAATTAAATTTAGTATGAAAAAATATTTTTCTTCAAAATATAATTTTTGCGTGTATTATTTCACAGATTAGAAGAGAGTGTAGAAGATTTTTAATGCCAAAGCATGTCAGACTAAGCAATGCAACCACCAGAATAACTCCTAATTCAGCAGAAAAAAATTTAAAATCACCAATAAAAATGATCAAATCACCAATAAAAAAAATCAAATCACCAATCAAAAATATCAAATCACCAATCAAAACTATTAATTCACCAATTAAAAACATAAAAACACCAATAAAATCTATTCAAAATATTAAATCACCTACAAAAAGTATAGAATCTCCCAAAAGTAATTTGTTTTCACCCACTAAATCCCTAATTTCACCACTTAGGAAACTTTCAACAACAACAAAGGAATCAACTACCCCAACAAAATCAACAAAAACTAAAAGACTTTCATTATCATCATCATCAGCAGCATCAACAACTAGGACAACAAGACTACTAAATAGAAATACACCAAAAAAACAAATAAAAACTATTACAAGCGCAACAACAACACAATGCAAAACTACTCCATCAAAACAAAAAAATGTAAATAATAATAATAATAATGAAAGAAATAAAAAGAATGTTATCATAATAGGTGAGGAAAACAAAGATAATAATAAAAATAATAACACAAACACCAATAATATATTTTCACCAAAAAAACCCAGCTACATGATTTGCACCTCTCCTCAATCCACTCACAAATTTCGTTCCCCCTCCAAGCCACCACCCCCCCACACCTACATCAAGCCCCTGCGTCTCAGAAGAATTTCGCCTAGAAAAAGTTGTGGTGGAAGAATGGAGGGAGTGAATAGGAGTGGTGTTGATAATGATGATGGTGGTAATGGTGAAAATAATAAAGGTGGTAATGATAATAGTAGGAAAAATAATAACATTGTTAATAAAATTATTATTGAAGATATTACACTTAATACAGAAGTGGTTAAAAGAAAACTTAGCTTTTCGCCTATTAAAAATATTAAAATCAATAATAATAATGATGCTGCTGATGATGATAATGATGCTGATGATGATGATGATCGTCTAGTTTCTCCTTCTAAACGCAGCAAGACTTGTGAAAGATCTAAAAGAAAGGTGATGGATGGATGAGTAAATAGATAGATGGATGATTGGATGAGTAAATGAGTGGATGAGTGACTGAATAGATGGATAGATATATGAAAAAATAATATGAATGGGTATATCATAAATAAATGGATAAAATTTGAGGATAACTTAAATCTATAAATACCATCCAGGGAATTCCCGAATACGAGCCAATCATATTCCTGCGTTGCCACTCAGGGGACCGCCTAGCTCTGAAGGAAGGCTTCTCATTGGACGATCCATCTGATGACGTCACGAATGTTTGGGCATGCGCCTTCGAGCCCCATCCTGAGGATGCAGGTGGGGTGGGTAGTTGTTGGCGAAGTGGGCGGAGGAGGGGGGTAGCTTATAGGTTATTACTACCATCATACAATACAATACAATACAACGACGAGTATTATTAACGTGGCGTAAACCCGGACGGGCTTCAAGACCATCATCATCACGACCACAACCCCACAAATACCACAACCCCACAAAAACTACCACAACCACCACAACTACCACAACCACCACAACTACCACAAGCACCACCACCACTGCAGCTAAAAGCACAGGTGTGGTGGCTACGTGTGGTGGGGGTGTGGTGTGTTTGATAGACGTTTGCAGTGGCAAGGCGATGAAGAGGTGGGAGAGAGGAAAGGAGGTGCGTGGGTGGAGTGGGGGGGGAATGGTCTGAATAATATATAATAATAATATTTCTATTTTATAATAAAAAATATGTTAATCTATTTATTCATACTCATGTATTTATATATATACCGATTTTATTAATTATTTACTTAATGTAATTAATTATTCCAATTAATATTCTTCAGCAACTTTTTTGCCTAGCCTGGACCACCCTCACCATCAACTCCACCCCCGTCAACGTACTAGCTGTTTCCGGTAATAGTTATAAATATAATATTATTATTTTTGTTTATGTTTATGTTATTATTATCATTATTATCATTATCATTATTAATGATTCGAGTATTCTTTTAACAACAATAATAATACCAATGTTGTTTTTTATTTTTAATGTTTTTATATTTTCGCCAGGCCACAACGGCTTTCTGAGGCTGATTTGTCCATCGCAGTTGCTCTGTTACCACGAGCATGGCAATGGTGAGGGAATAAAAACATAATAACAATAACAATAATAAATATATTGTCATTATTATTATTATAAATATATTATTATTATTATAATAAATATATTATTATTATTATAAATATATTATTATTATTATTATTTTAATAAAATAATAGTTATAATAAATATATTTGATAATTAGTATTATTTGTATAATAGGCAGACCAAACAAGACGGTAAAGGACTACTTTTACTCCAGTCTTCTCTTCCATCCCACTAACAAGACATGGCTGTTCTGTGAGTTATTATTTTTATTTATATTATTATTGCTATTTTATTATTGTTATTCCTATTATTGTAATTATTATCTACATTAAAATTTATTACATGACTATTCTGTAAGTAATTGTTTATGATCTTTTAATGATAATGTTTTTACTACTACTACTACTACTACTACTACTACTACTACTACTACTACTACTACTACTACTACTACTACTACTACTACTACTACTACTACTACTACTACTACTACTAATACTACCACTACTACTACTACTACCAAACAACCATTATTATTACACCACTATCACCATCATCGTCATCACTACACCACCATCATCATCATCATGACCACCAAACCATCATCATCATAATCAACACTACACCACCACCATCATCATCATCATCACCACCACCAGGCTCTTCATCCGACACCACCATCACCCTCTTCGACATTGGAACACCTGTGGGAGCTGAAATGGTGACCAGTGTTAAGTGGGTGGGGGTTATGATGATGATGGTAATGATGATGATGATGATGATGATGATGATGATGATGATGGTGATGATGATGGGGATGGGGAAGCTTTAGAAAAGTATTGTCATAATGATGATTATGAGGGAGAAATGAAATAACGTAGCAATAATACTAATTATAATAATAATAATTTGTATTCTCGCAAAAAAATGATCGAAATATCAAATTAATTATATTATATATGTACTCCATTCTGCACCCAATCACAGAAAGCTTTCAGTTCTCAACAGCCAACCAGCGGGTGCCGTTAGTGTCATGCTCTATTCGGAGGATTCTGATTGGATGCTGGCTGCGAGTGTGGAGGGCTTGATGGTGTGGGAGGGGCCTGGAAAGAATGGGAAAAAGTTATTCTTTATTTATTTATTTATTTAATAGGTTTTATACATTCATACCTATTTTTATCTTAATTTTTTTCTTCATCATTATCATCATCCTTATTACTGCCCTCAACACCATCATCGACATTACCACCGCCATCATCATCATCACCACCATCATTATCACCACCACCATCATTATCACCACCACCATCATTATCACCACCACCATCATTATCACCACCACCATCATTATCAGGACCCCTATAAAAGTAGTAAAGAAGAGTAACAAGGTCAAGTCTGTAGACGCCCTATGTCTGTTGTCAAGGAAACGAATTGGTGATGATAATGATTGTGATTTTGCTGATAATGATTACTTTTAAGAATTAATTTTTTGTTTGTTTCCTTTTTAATTTTTTTAAAACTCACAAAATCATTTTTTTCACCCATGTCTTTCTTCTATCACCATCCATCCTTCTCTATCCCACTATCCTCTTCCACTCACCTCATCTCACCACCAATCACCCTTTTCCACCATCCAATCAGCCGTCAAATATATAGGTCATGCATTCATCATCATCTACGATCTGACCCACTTTAATGCTCTGTGCAAGCTTCCATGGGTGGAAACCGCGGTGGATTATATTGGGGTGACTGCTTTTAATGGTGGGTGAAGGAGGGGTGGGGAGGGGAGGAGGGGTCGGGAGGTGGAGGAGGGGTGGGCAGGTTGAGGGGGGTGGGGAAGCGGGGGAAGGGAGGGGGGATGGTGGCTTAGGGGTGAAGGGGTTGTGGGTGAGAGGGTGGGGAATAGGAAGTTGGTGGGAGCTCGGTTGTGGATTGTAGGTTAAACTACCAGCATAATAACCATCATAGTCATCATCATCATCATCATCATCCTCATCATCATCATCATCACCACTCAGACCTTCTCATAGCTGGTTCTAACACAGGAGAAATCCTCATTTACGACGTTTCAAAGCAGCCACAGCTTCCTACACCTATGGTCGGTATCATCATCAGCATCATCTTTATCAACATCACTATCATCATCACCACCACCATCATCATCATCACTACAGAAGCTACCATGGCCGGAGTGCAGTATCGACAACACCAACCTGAACGATCACAAAATGGCGGATGTCTTGAAGAATGAGGTTGTTGTTTTTGTTGTTGTTTATGTTGATTAGGTGATGTTGTGGTTTTGTTGTTTTTGATCAACATCATTATCATCATCACCACCAACATCATCATCACCACCATCATCGCCATGCCTACAGGAAAGAGTGATAAACAACGTCTGTGTAGACAGTAATGGCGAGTTCATTGTCGCTGTCACTGACTGTAATCTCGTCTGCATCTGGAGAAAGATCGAAAATAAGCCAAGACTCCGGAAATTAGTTTTGTGATAATTTTTAAAACTGTTTATGATACTCTATTTAATAGATGTTTATGATGGAATGCAAAGGTAGAATTTATTTATTTAAATTGTTTCAAGTATTTATTAAATGTTTTTTAAGTATCTTTTGAAGTTTATCAAACATAAAATCATGTTAGATTTTATTTCAATTCGACTTAATTATTTAGCAAATGAATTAAGGTTCAAATGGATTAATTAGTTATTAAGCTATGACAAAAACCTCACAGAACACAGGTTTGTTTCTCGTTTCAAAATATTGTATTATGCCAATATTCAAGAAATGTTGGTACAAAGACTTTTAACTGTCCTATTATTACTATTTTATCATTATTATTATTGGTTTAAAAAAAATTAAATATAATACTTTATATTATATTAATTTTATTAACATATAAAATATAATATAATAATATATGAAAGTTGTATAAGATGACTCAAAGCGAGTTAATTTAAGTGTAAAACTTGATACTTGACGATGACAATTGACAAGTTAATGTGTGGTCTAAGCATGGGCGGAGATCCTTATAAAAGCATTTTTAAACTCTTATTTTGATCCAAACATAATCGTCAAACATGGCATAAAACAGAATTTTTACATATTAATATATTGTGAGTATGTGTAGTTATAGTTATAGCTGTCTAAAATAAAAATTCTTATTCCTTATTTAAATATTCGTATAAAAACAGAAGTTGAAAAATGTTTTTTAAGTCGGGGAACCCAAGATCCCCCCAGGATCGTCCATGCTGGTTAGGACCCCCCCAATATTTTCCGCAGATTGCCACCCCTGGGTCTAACTACGTCTTTTCAAGACTATTTAAAATGAAGAATTGATTATATTCATTTTTTTTAAATTCATTTTTTATATACTTGATAAAAATTTTTTTTTCATTTGGTTAACATGAAAATACTTGCGATAGATGAATAGGAAGGGATGAAAGATGGATGGGAGGAAAGATAACATTTAAATTGATAATTGCTGTTGACAGATAAATCTAGGGGGTTAGGATTGGATGTATGGACAGAGAAGAACAAATGGATGATAAACAACGGGATGGGGAATGGATGAATATAGGATGATGAGCGATTGAGGGAATACGGGATGGGGAATCGATAAGTGTAAGATGATGGGTTGATGATGGATGAGTGAGTATGGAATAATAGACAAATAAACAAATGAATGGATTTACGAAAGTATTATTTTGAATGATAAATTCAGAATGATAGATAGATGGATAGGCGTTGGTTAAGATAAGAGTGACAGATGAGTGATTGAATTCAATGAAAAAATAAAAGTTTAGAAATAGTGAAATAGCAGGGGAATTCGAAAGTCGTTTGATAAATTGAGGGTCTTACTTTCAAAGTGAAACTTAACCCCAGATTTTAACGGCATATATAAGGTCAGTGAGATTATCTTGTTGGTGTTGAAGAAATTATCCTTTCATTTTTATGGTTTAAGAAGTATCTTTGAACTTTAAAATCCAAAATGTTGAAGATTATGTAGAATATTTGTTTAAATATTTTAAATAAAAATGAAAATTTTAAATAATTATAAGCAATGAAGTTAATTAAATTTGTGCAATTTCACAAAATCTATTCTTACTTTTGTCTTAATATAGTGAAATAAAAATAAATCATTATTATATTTATTTGCCTCAATATCAAACGGATTAGTATTTCTCTGTTTAACATCTTTAGCTTTCAACTTAAAACAGTTTCATATTGTTCAGTTTTGTAAATCTTTCTATTTGTCTTTTTTTATTTCTTGTTATTTTTAATTTTGCGCCTAGGTTTTCATCCATTCAGGTCCATAAACCACTTTTTTTCATCAAATAATCAATTATGTTAAAAAAACTCATTTCGTTTTTTTCTTGTTTACCGCGCAGAACATACCAATGAGAAAAATTCAATTTTCGAAATGCATAAAAATGATTTTAGAAATCCTCACATTCCACAATTTTACATTGTGGAATTATCACAATAATAAAATAAAAGACCAATAAACAGTTATTACAAAGAGTAAATTGTTGTCTTCTAAATAGCGAAGGATTGTTATGCGAAGGTAGTTTACGAAGGAATTCAGAATTAAAATTGATCCTTACGAGCGAACGAACATTAAGGCCTCTCTCGCGAATCTGTAATTGCAAAATTTCCCAGAAGGCGGAAAATCAAGTCAAATAAATCTCTCTTAACCCTTAATTTTATCTCCTTTTCAAGTATTTCTCTTAAAAATAATCATATATGTGTTTTTGCACCTATACATTTTAATTATTTAATTATATTTTTCTAGTTTATTACTTTCTGCAGGCTTCATAAACGTTTTTGGTGTTTTATGTACCTAGATTTTTAAATTCCTTTTCTGGAATAAACCACACCCACTCCCACACAACTCCCTCCCACCCCCCCCCCCCC
>OX030963.1:1579430-1586930 GCA_943735955.1 Piscicola geometra
CATCCGGGGTTTGTTTCATCTCTTTAGATAGAGGATATGTGATCCTACATCAACGCACTTAGGGTGGTAGCGGTGGTGATGATGATGGCGGTGGTGATGATAGTGATAGTGATGATGATGATGGCCATGATGATAGTGGTGATGATAATGATTTTGGTGTTTGGCGATGAATGAAGAGGGGTGTAAAGAAATGTTATTTTAATAAATAAAAATGTTAATTTAAGAAAAAGAATTAAAATGTTACGGAAAAGAAAACTTGAGCTTAAAATAAAAAACAGTTTTGAGAACGAAAAAGCGCGAATTGCTGAAAATAGGTTTGGGAGTGAAATTAGAGACTATAATGAATTCCCAGTAAAGGAAGTGATCCAATAAAAATCATGGAAACGATACTGAATTCTTTTCCACGAAAAAATGTTCCAAAATGTGTAAGAAAAAAAATTATGAAAATTATAAAAAAAGCTCTTTTTAGCAGTTAATTATTTTTTTTATTTTAAATTTTATATATTTTTGTCTGAGACAAAAACTATGTATTTTGTATTGATTCTTTTACAACTAAAACTATTTCTATTACTACTAATACTATTACTTCTACTTCTACTACTACTACCATCATATTGTTACTTTAACATGTTGAAAACAAATTAATTCCCTTCTCGACATAATATTATCAACGCCATTATTTTTCAGAGTGGCTACAGAAAATACTCCAGAATGACTTGGAAGAATAAATAATAAGAAGACACAAAAAAACTTAAAATTTAAAAAACAAAACTTATTTTTCAGTTTTATAAGTATTTTTAACCGTTTTCTTACTCGAAATAACATTTTTAGTTTTGGGAAAAAGTCTGTGAAATGGAATCTCTAAGAGCGAAACTCTTGTTCTGTTTGGCATTCTTTCTTGTTCCAGGTACTTTTATAGCAAACCAATTGATAAATGAATTCAATAACTCATTGTTCACTGAATAACTAATGAATTCACTTATGATTTCACTAATAAATTCACACTTAATTCATAATCAACTCAAGGTTCTCAATCCCTAGAACTAATCCCATATTAGTTTCATATGACCCATATCCCACCCACAATCACGTCATTTCAACAGTATCAACATCCTCAGATCGCCAAAAACACTCCACCCACAATCACGTCATTTCAACAGTATCAACATCCTCAGATCGCCAAAAACACTCCTCCCACCAGGTCTAGAATCTCTCAACAACAACCACATCAACACCAACAACAACAACCACAACAACAACCATAACAACAACACCAACAACGAAATCTTCATTTCTGGAAGATTGCCAACATCTCCGTACAAGGAAATCATTCTCTTCAACATTGAAGAACAAGTCGCCGGTGCTGATGATGATATCGCAACTTTTCCCTCCAAACAAACATGGCGTCTAGCACTCTCATGGGCGTCTGCTGAACATAAAAGTATTTTAGTGTTTAAATATAATCAATAATGATTCATGCATATAAATTTTGATCGGATTTAAGTTATTTTTTCATTGAGTAAGGAACGTAATTGAAGAAATTATTCATTATTACTAATTTTTTTATTAATTTTTCTGTTTAGTAAAATATACTAATTGTGACATGTATTCAAATTTTTATATTTATACAAAAACAATTGTAAATTTTTTTTAAATTACACTAAAAAACATGTTAATAAACATCGATTAATATCACCATTATCAATAACCTACTCGCGTTATCGAATCCACTCAGCCTTATCGAAATTGACTTTTTGATTACGAAAGCATCGAGACAGAACGTAAAGCTCCCGAATAAGCCGGTAATCCTTATTAAAAACTTCGCAAAAGCAGACAATCACCTCACACTGTGTGACTGGTGTGAGACGCTTTTGTCAGAGAGTATGCTATATTTTCAATACTGTAATTAAAGAGGTAATTGTGTTTTTATAACAATTATAAAAACATGTTATAAAAATTAAAAAACATGGCGTTAAATCATTCGTTACTAAATTTTTTTAATGATAATTTTATAGTTCATAAAATAGTCTTTAAAAAGTCAAGTTTTAGGAAAAAAATGCTTTAAAATAAATATAGTTTATTTAATTCAAAAAAGCTGTTTTTGCATAAGTTTATAATTTTGAGCCATAAATAATACTTAAATAAAATTTAAAAAACGCAATTTTACATAACTTAAGGATGATTTATTGCAATACAATTACAAACGTAAATCAAATGTCTTATCTATAGGAGCTTATAGCCCATTATAATAAAAGGAAAATAAAAATATTATATTATTACATATTTTAAACCATTTAATTATTAAAATATTTACAATAAAAATATTTTTTTTACAAATTCCGGATATTAAACCGTTTTGGGTATGTGCTGATGTGTGAATGAAATGTATGACGTGAGGAAAAAATAATTTTATAATTTTCACATTGCTCTAATTTTTCTGCAAACTATTTTTTTTCTAAAAAAAATTCTAGGTTTGATTATTGGAAATAAAACAATAAAATGAAATACAATGCAATACCACAAAGTATTATAAAATAGCGTGATATACAAATAATCAATATGCCACACAGTAGAATGCATTGAAAAAATATAATGTCTCAGTAAAAAGTATTTAGCATTGATATGAGGGCCAGGTAACATCATAGTTTTATTACTAAAAATAGATAAAAAATTACCTTGAGCTGGATCTAGGATAGGCCGCATACATTAAAATTCATTCACGTTTATAGACAAAAGCTTTCATCGTTTGTGAAATGTCTTTAATAAAAAGTATTAAAAAAAGTAAGAATAAGAATAATGGTATGCTTGAATAATTAATTTGTTTAAAGTTTTAGTATGATTATAATAATAATTTGATTGAAATAATAATATGCTTTGAATTGAATAAATAATAAAATAGGCGAATAAAAATAAAGACATAATAAAATGTCATATTAAAAGTCATAAAGCCGCCGACTTAACCACATTTGATGGCACTGCGAAATTAATATTCTCGATCCATATTGCAGTGTTGGTACAATGGCTTATTGCATTGAGAGAAATTCATTCATAAAAAGAAGAATTTATGCGGGGGTGTATTTACGAAAATTAAATATGAAAGTATATTTTTTCACCATTGTGTAGGTGTCTTAAATATTTAAATTTTCGGTTTATTTCAGAGGGTGAAAGATTTGAATTAACTTTGCTACTCAATCAATATATTTAATATTAAACTACATTTAAATATTAAAAGTTTTTAATTTTAATAAATACTCTTAAGAATAAAATGTAGAATTGTATTTGTGAGTAGTGTAACACTGGAGATACTTATATTTAGAAACAAAACTTTCATTGATTGCTTGCTACGCATTGATTTATCATTTTAATTAAATGTCAAACTATATTATTAATTTTGAAAGTATCGATTTATTACTAATCATGAATTTAATAATAATTAATGAATAAATAATAGCAACATTATTCAAAAATCAATGAATAGATAAATAAATAAAAGTGATATCATTATTTCTGTAATTTAACCTATTAATAATGCCTGTTTTAATTTTTTATATAAATAATATATTATTTTGTTGTCTGGTTATTTAAAGTTGACGGGTTTTAAGTTTCTGTATTCTCAGTTGTATATTAAGTGAACATACAGAATCGTCAGAACACATCTATCATTCGCAGTTATGGAATCTTCAAGCCTATCAATTTGAAGTTTGTCATTGAGTTTATGTACCAGGGTTGTTTATTTATTCTAATGAATCATTTATTACAATGGAATAAAAAATGCAAGTGTGATGGTCGATCGGCGAAAACCCACGACTTAATCCGAAAGTCGTGTGTTTTTTTTCACAAAGGCTTAAAGCATTAAAAGGTAGTGTCAATTTAAATGTTCGTGACTATAAAAGCAGGCTCAATTAGCCTTTTTATCTTTATGCTACTTTAAATTATCCATTAAACAAATATTATGATAAAATATTATAGTAGTAGTAGTAGTAGTAGTAGTAGTAGTAGTAGTAGTAGTAGTAGTAGTAGTAGTAGTAGTAGTAGTAGTAGTAGTAGTAGTAGTAGTAGTAGTAGTAGTAGTAGTAGTAGTAGTAGTAGTAGTAGTAGTAGTAGTAGTAGTAGTAGTAGTAGTAGTAGTAGTAGTAGTAGTAGTAGTAGTAGTAGTAGTAGTAGTAGTAGTAGTAGTAGTAGTAGTAGTAGTAGTAGTAGTAGTAGTAGTAGTAGTAGTAGTAGTAGTAGTAGTAGTAATTGTAGTAGTAGTAGTAGTAGTAGTAGTAGTAGTAGTAGTAGTAGTAGTAGTAGTATCAGTAGTGTATAAAAGAGTTCAAGTGGCATTGGTCTAAAATTCTCAAGCCACTAAAGACACTTAAACCCACTTCAAACCACTCTATCATTAAACTTAAAAAATTATATTATAAATTAAAATTACAAAATCAAATTAACTAATTAAATTCTAGAATTAAAGCTTAAAAACTGAGAAAAAAATTAAAATGGAAAAGATTTAGGACAAAAATCTTATCTTTTCTTATCCAAGTAATTTGTGTTTTTTGCCTTCTTAAATAGCCTCATTCAAGATAAGAGGATGACTAAACGGATAAGTCGTTGATAACTGCTGTATTCAATTGCATAAAAATATTTCCTGTACTATTTCACGGATGATAAAACAGAGAGATTGAATTTTTAATCAACTAAACTTTTTAAAATGTAAAAATAAAAAGATTATTCAAATTTAGTTTTTGTTTGAAAAAATAATATTCATGAAGGATCAAAGGAAATCCTTCCTTTATCTTTCACACAAGTTTGGCATTGAAACTTCAAATAAAAATACTTTAAAAAAAGTTTAAATTTGATAAATTGTTAAAAACATAATTTTAGACTGAATTTAAACAACTCTTTTTATTTTATTCTAGTTTCAAAATAATAATGTTTCTAATAAAATTATTTAATGCATCTAAACTTAAATTATAAAATATTTATTAAATAATTTTAAAAATTGATTTATTTATTTTATACACATTGAAAATTCTTAAAATTCTAAGACATGAAAAGCACAATGATTTGATCAAGGTCTTTCTCAACATTGGCAGCAAATGACTTGTTTGCTCTAGACCTTGTTATGCAATTTCACGTACTCACGCACACACGCACATATGCAGACAAAACTTCAAAGAAACATTTATTAACAAGAAGCTACCCATCACCATCCTCCACCACCATTCTTTTTATCCTCCCCAACTTCTACACAACATCATCCCTCCATTCCACCATTCTACTCCCATCACCGCCATTAACCATCATCCTTTCACTGCCACTTTGCTCATACCACTTCCAGCCACAATAAAAACCAAATGACGTCACTTTTTCTCCTCCTCAATGGTATTTGAACTAAGAAACCCAATCTTGGATTCGTTTCAAACACGAAAGCTCGACACTACCATTGCATCTATGCCACATGAAACTGTGTTTAAAAATTTCAGTTCATTTTACGAGTGCATTTGACATCTGCGTGCTATGCTTATAATACAGTATTATTATCTTGAATGAATACGTTAAAAGGTTTATTTTTAAACAAAAATAAAGAAAGTCTAATTCATCCTAGTTAGAAGAGTGAAGTGCGATACAATAAATTACAATAAACTAAATACAGCGGGAAGTATCTTTTGAAATAACAACAATGAAAATAAAGCATCAATAAAATAAGAAAAAGATTAAATCTAAACATGACTTTGATGCAGGGTGGTAACGGGTGCCTGGTATTAAAAAACCCCGAGGTATTTGACCCGTTAATTAAGTACCCGGGTAACCGTTGCCATTCCTACTTGAAAGAAACCGGAGAAATAAACTTAAACTAAATCTTTTTTTACTGGTAGCTTTCTTTGACTTACTAACGAAAAAATACATTTAACTTTTAAAATGTATATACACAGATAACATTGTACATGAGGATAAAACTAATTAAAGGGAAACAATTTTTTATACAGATAAAATGGTTTATATACACCACAAAGACATAAAAACAATTTTTAAAAAAATCATTAAACAATGGAGCTGATGTTTTTAAACTAGTTTTAGTTTTTTTCAGCACAATTTGCACAACGAAAAACTTGTTAAGTATTATCACTCCATAAATAAAACACACTTGGCAAACTGCTCGTTAAAAATGTCCTAAGAATGCTAAGCAGGCATGTTCTTTTTAATGAAAAAAAATGCAAAAGTTAATCTCTTTTTTTAGGACAAATTGTTGAGTGATGAAATTTTTAAGACCCTATAACTAGAACCATAATTTGTGACTCTTTCAAAAGCAACAGGATAATTTGGCCAAAATAATAGACCTCGCACTATTACTGTTAGACACTTACACCTTTACATGAATATACAATATAGTCTCGGCTAGATCTTTTTATTTCCAATTCTAATAACTATTTTTTGTCACTTAACTTCACCATCAAAAACCAAAAAACTGTTATTTTGATTCAACACTTTAACCCCAGTTCTAATCCATCTCGGCTTAGTTCACCCTTCTCCCTTCCTTTTTCCTCCAGTAATAGCACGACACGGACAACAAGATGAACACAGAAAGACACTCAAAGTGTCACGCAGACGGACAAGCCACCCCTTACATATCCGAATCATCAAAGCCTCGAAAAGACACTACCTTTTTGAATTCTATCTGGGATGTCGTGCTGTCGGGGAGATGAATGTGAATGTGGGGAAGGAAATGCTGGAAAAGGAAGTTGCTCATGTGATGGTGAGTCGGGGATGGAAGGGGGGGGTCAAGAATGGGAGGTAGGGGGTTGGTATGGAAGGGTGGTGAAAAGAAATGAATTGGTTATGGAGGTAGTGAGGGTCGTGATGGTGATGCATATTTTTTAATAATAAATATATATAAACATAAAGATTATAATGTAATTATGATAACAATTTTGTTTACAAAGTCGTAAAAAAACATAGACTTTTTTAAAAAGTTTAAATGAAATATGGTTTGAATGAACGCGAGACCTGCTTAATAAATTAATGAACAGCCCTAGATAAAAAATATGATTTCTTCACAACTTCAAAAAGAAAGTGAGCAATCAAAATGTTGAAAGTATTCAAAAACGGCATTTTAGTGAACGTTATATGGTTCAAAAGCTTAGGTTGTCAGATCTTAAAATAGGAGAGAAAAATTAAGACTTAATTTAAGCGTGTGAATGATTAAGATAAGACACAGGATATCTTGAAAGTGAAATGAAATGAAATAAATATAGCTTCAAAAGGTTTAATCCAAAAACGGGACATTTTAAAATAAAAAATTTATAAATATTAAATATTTTAACGACTATAATAATAATAACCGAAAAATAAACATAATAAATAAAACTTTAAAAACGAATGATTAAAAATGATTTATATAAAAAAGGCCTAATTCATGCAGAGATAATGGCTCTTGATGTGCGAATCATTTGTGAGTGATGGAATAGTTGCTGTTATTAGGGGAGTGACGACATGATCGATGCAATTCGAGGTGCA